>JARJLE010000116.1:0-259522 GCA_029289555.1 Mycena latifolia | reverse complement strand
CAAGATACTCTCGAGCCCTGTCAGACCATACATTCACTCATCCAGGACCCGAATTCCTCATCTAGGCGACACATCTCTTACCCCAACATTATCCCCTCTATTCAAGCGTATGCAAGTATTCGCGCCTCACAAGCCTGCGTAAATTTCTCAGGTTGATTATCTGCTCTCCATTCAGCTGGCCATGAAGCTTCCGGGTCCCGGCCCCTGCACGGAGGTTCTACTGGGTACTCCTCCATGCGAAGGAATGGTCTGGCGGAAATGGTAGCACACCGAATAAAGACCAGGCCATTCCCATTTTCTTCAAATTTTTTTTTGTGCCGTTCACAGAAATCACACACGTACGCACTTAGTCAGAGTTAGGGACATCAAAGGAATGGCCTGGTGGTGCAATGGTAACACACCTACTTCGTGTAAGTAGATTACTTGTGTTTAGTAGGGGATCCTTGTTCGATTCAAGGTCGGCCATGTTCTTTTTCTTGAGGGTGTTGACATCACCGAAGTAATAGAGAGTCAAGTCTGAGGGAGGTTTGAGGACGGCCTGGTGGTGTAATGGTTGCACTCCTGCTTCAGATATACTGGTTTTCGCTGATGGTATGTAGGGGGTCCTTGTTCGATTCAAGGCTAGGTCGTTTTGCGCTTCTGTGATAATTTTTTTCTTTATGTTGTTCGCGTAAGTTATAGTATATTCTCAGTGAGGATGGGGATGGCCTGGTGGTGTAATAGTAACACACTTGCTTTCTGTGGCACAGGGAAGAGGTTTCAGCATGAGATCCTTGTTCAATTCAAGGCCGGGCCATTCGAATGGAATTGGTTTTTTTTTTTCCTCCGCCGGACGTGCCTGAGTACCTTTTTTTCTGATAATTAATAAATCCCGCCCGAAATGCTCTGAATTTCAACTTGAACTTAACTTCAATGAGGACGGGCACGTCCTCCGGAGTCACCCGGATCCGGCAATCCGGCAACGCCCAACTCTCTTTGGTTTTTCGCTTCCACCGCTTGCTTTCTGGTCTGTCTGCAGGCGTATCTAGTCCCTCTTCGCTCGAATCATCTACTTCTAGCTGCTTGTACTCCTCAAGACATCAACACGAGATTTCACCAGACTTCGCTCCCGGCTGCCTTGGACTGCCACCTGCTGAATTCCGCACCCTCGGCCTCGCACACTCAAGAAGCGAAGCACTCCGTGCGACACTGAGTCTCCGTGCCGCAGACTCACCCTCGTATCTGGTATCTCATCGTGCCTTTTTAAATCCAAGCGCCTCTTCAACAACACCCACTTCCCAGTTTCCGCTGGCAGGCTCAAGCTTCTCATCAAACACCACTCGGGAGTTGGAACACTTTGCTGACTCAAACTGCCTCCGCGTTGCAAGGGCAGCTGCTTCTCTTGCATTCTGCTCCCTCGGGCTGCCAAAACATCAAGCGCGTCGAACGCACCACGCAGTTCAATCTTTTCAGGCTCTAATTGCAATCTGCGCGTCCCTTCTCTCGTATTGCTCGTATATATATATTTCTTGTTTCGGGTCTCTCCATCTTGAATTTTGATTCAAGCTGATTTCCTACGAGGTGGCCCTTCCATCCATCTATGTCCCGCCGGCCTTTCATCCCTACCACGTCCTAAAATGAGCACCGGTGTTGAGTCTCGAATGGCAGGGTCAAGTCCTAGCGGAAGCTGCTCTGTCAAAGCCCTTTCTGGGATCTCCAGTCCGCCTGCACCGCGTAGCTCGCTCTGCCATCTACTTTTAGGGATTTATTTTATGCCTCCCTCCGAAAGGATCCTCTTGAATTCATATTGGTACGCATGGCGGTCCCGATAAGTATTTGACTTACACATTTAATTTGGCTTTCCTTCTTTCGTATTTGGGTCGATCCCCTGCCCAGGGACTTCGAATTCTTCCTCTGCCAAATGAGCTGTTGGATTCAAGCTGCATGATTGAAAAGGAATTCAACTCCCCCTTCATCAGATTCATGCCAACTGGCTTTTTTGAGGTATGGCCCTGGTAGTGTGTTTTATGCCAATGTTTAAACAAGAGCCCCTTGTTCAACTCAGGCCAATTCTCAAGAATTGAAGTCAGCGAGGAACCGGGACTGGTTAGAATCATTATTCAGACGATGAAGGTATGAGGGAGAGTGGTCTTACAATCGAGTAAGGATGCCGGAATCCATTCGAACAGCTCCTTCAAATAGCGATTGAGTTTTTTTCAGCGATCGAGCATCCGCTCCTGCACTTCTAGTGTCGATATCGACGTTGCGTCTTCTAATGTCTAGACGGTCAATGTAATGGGCCGTGCTTTTAGCATGAATTATGTTTTTACACTCCAGTAACATTGTGGTCCATAGCTTCTAATGTAGGGTTCGTTCTCTAGTCTCGAAGTTGTAAATCTAAAAGTAGGGCTAAGTGAGCTGAAATGCATAAAAGCCGGGCTCGGTTAGGGCTTGAATTATGTTAGGTCAGTGGTTGAGTCCGGGCTCGGTCAACGGTTGAAGGTCAGGCTCTGTTAGGAAATTTCGCGGTAGGCTCGGTTAGGACTTTTCATGCGGGCCAAGTTACTTGGTTTGGGGCGAAGTCCTATTTGCGTTGAAGACTGATTTCGGGATTGTCAACGCGGCATCAAATTAAAAGATCACAAGACATGCCGTCGCTACGCTCCGGCTTCTTACTTGTTCTTAATGCAATCTAATCTACAGGGAGAAAAATTCGGTCCAGCTCTTGTCGGAATCTACTTCTACATAGTATAGTCTCAAGGAGAATTAGATAAGGCTCCAACCATTTCGTTTCCGTTTGCGAAAGTCCCCAAACTAAACGGAAACGGTGAAAATGTGTTTAAAAACCGTTTAAACTGTTTATAAATGGTATGGCCGAGGTAGCATTCTTACACCTCTCTGGATGGATTTACTGTAGTGCTTGGGGCTCCTTTATGGTTCCAGAGTCTCATATCTGTCTCCGACTTCGATGCTGGAGGTTGTTTAGGGCTTGAACACAATAGTTTAGTTCGCCGAGATGCCCGGGAGCGGTCAGTTCTGGAAATATCTCGTCCATCGAGGATCCACGGCGAGAGGTAGGTCTTGTGGTTTGTTCAACCGTTCACCTGTCTCGTTTTGCACCATAATTATAGCAGATGCTCAGAAAAATCGGTCACCAGGTGGTTAATTTTCACAACCGTTTAAACCGTTTGTTTACTATCCGTTTACCATTTACGCAGGTCCATAAAATAAACGGAAATATAAACGGTATTTACCGTTTAAAATGTTTATAAATGGAAATGGTTGGAGCCTTAGAATTAGAAGCATTGTTTATTTGAATGACTGAGTGAATACAAATCCGAGCAAGGCCATTCTTTGGACTCTTTGCCCGGCTCACGTTCGAATAGAGGACATTGCCTGCGTACTCCGTGAATAAATGTCCGTCGCTTGTCTGCATTTCTTTCCCTCGTCTGAATGCCGTCCGCCACACTCAGCGGGTCATTCCCGCACTCACCCTTCGACCATACACTCCATTGTTACTGAGAACAAATGCTTGGCTTCGATGCCGGCCGTCCGACGCGAGCACGCTGTATGCAGCTGCTGTGTATGAAGTATGGAGCATCTTCCATCAACGGCAAATTGGTCGACAGTTATTCCACCTACCATGCGTCACGTCCGCTCTGCGAACGGCCGAAGGAAGAAGTTGTTGGATACGTGCTGAGTCAAGCGCAAGTTTGCCTGAGTGCGCTTCACATACACGTCCGCGTGTACGTGTGGAGTACATGCAGAACTATACTTGGGTTGGTACAAAGGAATGAAATCAGCGAGGCATCAGGGAGATTGGAATTGAGTGCACACCAACTATTAGTGAATGCTCGCGCGCCTTCAAACGGAGCCTGGCACACGCTGTGAGTACCAGTAATTATCACAGGGATGGTGCGAAGGTTGTTAATTGTTCACCAGTGGGAGGATCGTTGCGCGTAGCGTAGTCAGAGGACTCACCTTGTATCATAGCGCACGGACGGCCACAAAATATGAAGGTGATCAGTGGTGAGGCAATTGAAAGGAGATACTGCATACTTTGGACGAGACGATGAGGATGGGAAGTCTGAACCCCGGTCTGTCCGCATTTAATGCGGCGGTTTGCGGTCTCGTCCGCTGAGGCGGGGAGTGCAGCTAGAGCATCAGGTGAGATGTGGGGTCCGACTCGGGTATCCTGATTGGAGTGCATACCTTGTGCGAAGGGAAAATCAGCTTCATTGTTCAGTGCTGGCAAGCACCGAGCGGGGTTCTTGATGGCCTTCACTGGGTGAATACAAAGATAAGGGATGGGGTATCGGGAAGGCTCAGTGCTCACCATTGATCTCCCCGTTGTCCAAGTGAATGGTGGGTGGAGGATATGTTCAATGTTTATCGTGTAGACCTATGTGAGGATATTCGCGTGCGGCGCGGACCGCGCGATGGCGTTCAAATCCCGAGGAGGATCGCTGAAGGCAAAGCGAAATAAGGAGGAGTCGAGGTAATTGTAAGAAAATACGAGGAGGAGATCATGTAAGACGAGGAAAGTGGGTCGCTCTGGAATACATCCTCGGCTGTGCACCTCCTTCAGCCCACACAGGGCCAAAGAGGACGTCGCCGCGCGGGCGATGACACCACTTTGCGGGGCAACTTCTATTACAAAGAAATAAGATCAGTTGATGCATCGAGGGCATATGAGTGCATACCGCAGGCAAGACGGCGGGGATCGCGCTTGAAATGTTCTGGAATGCCGACGGGTCACGACTCGCATCTAGACGCTTCTTATCCATATTTACCTCCAATGGGACCGACTTCGGGCGCGCTGTGAGATCAGGCTAATGGGTAAAGATGGCGGAGAGATGTATTGCTTGGACCTGTGGGAGGATCGTGAGGTTAGCTGAGGAGTTGATCGGGAAGCAATGCCACTGGGACACGGTTGGAAGGGGTGAGGTGAGTGTTGATCATGCGTACCAAGGACAATGGGTGGGGCTGGGGCTGCAGCGTTGCGCGAGCACGGCGTCCCACGACGGCTCCAATTCTCGGCCGGAGGCAGCGAGTATCACGGCTACAGGGACAGCTGAGATATGTGGTCGTGCACCCCAAATTGGAACACCTACTTACCTTGGCCGAAGTGAACAGTGGCTTTGGGGGGCTGCCAGACCCATGGTGGGCGGCGGGATTGAACTGCCTCCGGTCAGCGATACAGTGACGACGAATGGAACATGATTAGAAGAGTACTTACGTGTACGATTGTTACTACCAGCGTCGTTCCAGGGGGAAGGCAGTGCCTAGCAGTGGAGTTTCTGAGGAAATGGGGGAGGGAGAGATGATGGTAAGAGGGCAAGAGGCGTACAGGACAGTGCTTGCCTTTCTATCGGCTGTTGAGCGGTTGATTAACTGTTGTGCGCTGGTCCACAGGGCGGCTTCCGAAGTTAATTTGTGATATATGGAGTCAACTAAAGTAAAACCAACCACAAACGGGGAAATTTCGGATCAGGCCAAACAGGTGCACTCTGATACGAGGCATCTGCTTAATATACGAGTAATTGATCTTGCATCATGCATCACTTCACATGGTCGCGTTTGCGCTGCTTCGCCTTACCGCCGCACCTTGGCCGCACCCAATCATGTCGTCTCCCTTCACCTCAAAGCTGGGGACCAACTATTGCCCCCGGGGCGAGGAGATAGTGCAGATCCGAACTCTCCTCATTGAACCCACTCTTCAATTGAAGCATCTCGATGATGAAATCGCCGTTTTGCAGAAGGCACTCGATAAGCTGACAGAGGAGCGTACCGGGATCAGTGCCTACGTGGACGCCCACAAGGCTCTCATTTCCCCCGTTCGACGACTGCCACTCGACATAATCCTGGAGATCTTCACAGCCTGCCTTCCAACGCACCGCAACTGCGTCATGAGCGCTCTGGAGGCACCCGTCCTCCTCGGGCGCATATGCAGCTCTTGGAGAAGCATATCCCTTTTGACACCCCGCCTCTGGTCTCGGCTTCACATCGTGGAGCCTCCGTGCCTCTATAACGCTGCTCATTCGCTCGAAAAGAAGCTGGCCCAACGACTCGAGACTACCCAGATGTGGCTCGGTCGATCTGGCAACTGCCCCCTGTCCATATCACTGCAATGCAACGACAGCTTCATATGGGGATCCCAATATCAGTTCATTCGGGCGCTGCTCCCTTTCGCATCGCGGTGGGAGCACATCAGTTTCACAGCCCCTTTGTCTACCCTAGGCTTCGTGTCACACCTTACCGAGGCGGATGTGCCGATGCTCAAATCGGTCAGTCTCAGCGAGACTTACGGAAATGGGGGAGATGCCGTTCGATTGGATTCATTCGACTTCCTTCGCGCGCCCGAAATCTCTTCTTTTAGTTTGAAAGAAGGCAGTACCAGCCCCATGGAATTACCGCTTCGCTGGGGTAGTTTAATAAACCTTTCGATCACGGACACACAGAATATTGAAGACTGCCTGACGAGCGAAACAGCCTTGCAGATTCTCTCCCGCTGCCCTCAGCTGCGGACTTGCCGCCTACTCGTTCATGACCCTCCTGATATCATCAGCAGCGGTTTCGAAGAACCCGTTCTCGAACTCTCGTTTCTTCATACACTAGATCTAGGCTGTAACACCTTTCAGACCGTCTATCGCCTGTTTGGCTGGGTCTCTTTCCCACAATTGCGGAACTTAAAACTTCGCGGAATGTCGGATGACGAGAACATGCCCTATGTTCGCTTTCTTGCCACTGCTCCCCTCATCGAAAAGCTCGAGATCAGTAATGTATGGTTCTCAAACCCGTTTCTCGCTAGTTTCCTTCGCGAGCTACCGCCTACCCTTCGCGAACTCAAAATTAGCGTAGACCCAAGCTTCGACAATGCGAGTTTCGATGACGAGTTTTTAGAATCCTTAAGCCCATCTGTCGACTTCCCTACTCCCTGTTGCCCGGGCCTCCAGGCGTTGGAGATCCAATACTCCTCCGCCATTTCCGACGCAGCACTCCTACGCTTCCTTGAATCAAGGACTCTGAAGCGCGTCGTAATTTGCTTTCACCGGGCTATGGAGCTCGATATCCGCCCGGAGCTGCAGCCATTGGTGCAGAATGGCCTTCATCTCGCACTCATGTATAATCCGCCTGTGCAATCTTTTTCTCCTTGGGAGGGTCTACCAGACGCGCCGAACTCCCGCAGTGCATACACCTAATCCCGCATCCACATAAAGGTACATTGAACGAATCTTGTGCCTAGAAATTTGCGACTGACTGTCGTTGCAGGGCTTCTCACTGGAATTAACTTTTCTTTGTTTTCATTTCCTACCAACTTACCCGCTGTCTGGTTGTAGTTTTATGCACAATGCTGATATTATGACTTGGTGTGAGGCCACAGATTATCATGCCAATGGACCCCATCCCCGTGAAGACATCGCACGCGGAGATGCGCATTAACTTCTAGCCTAAAGGAACTTTGCCTCGCAAGACGGGCTCTCAGGTTCTCAATGCAACGCTGAAAAGGAGGGAATGCAGAACCCTACGCACCTGACGTAAGTCGAGAGATGACTCGGCGCCCACATGCGCCCACATCTATTACCTGTAAACTCGCAAATCTTTGTATTATTCGGTCCTCCCCCGCCCCTGTGGCTCCGCGCACAACAGGTTATATTCTGAGAGTGGGTTGCACAGAAATCCCACAAGCCGAACGCTGTATCGCCGAACAACGAGCCGCGCAAGCGCGCGCACCATCATGCACTACACTTGACGAGTGGAATTGCAGGGCACGTCTTCTCCACTTCCTCCCATGCTCTCCCCGCTTCCTGCGCCCTTACACCTCGGCTGCAACCGCGCAGAGCCTCGAAAACGCGTCTCGCATCGACACCGGGCCTCGGACGAGCTGCGAGAAACACAAAGGAACTTCTGAGAACGAGGCCACGGGAAGCCGAGGCAGCGCGCGAGCACAACGACCTCACCCTGGGACATGCACCGCCGTGAGCGCCCCCCAGACGTGCTGTCGCGCTGAAGTCGCGCTGAACACCACACTCGCTCGCGCTGCGCCGAAACGCCGCCGATACACCCTCCAGCGCCAACACCCGCATCTCTACCCCCCATCTCTACGAGCCCACACACTCCAACCTGCAGACACTTGACACCCCGCAGCTCCACGTGCTAACATGAATCTTCCGAGACCCGCCCGCCACCACACCCATAACCCGCCGCCGACTGGTGTTGCCGATGTCCGGTTAGGTCCGGTTTTTTGCCAAAAAATCTGAACCCCGAACCCGACCTGGGGTCTGGTGAAACGGTGCACCAACATATAGGCTGCAAAATGTAGCTAGATATAGATAGAAAACTCCGAGGAGAAATCACACTAAAACCAACCAACACACACAACACACTACACACAACCAATACGATGTGCTAATACTTGAGTTCGGGTCACCCTGAAGTATACAGGTAAGATTGATCCTTCTCTCGTGTAGTTTGGACAATATCAACTCTAAGAAAGCCTTGTTAGGACTTCCGCGGAGCGCAGTAGTTATAAATAACCACTAATAGTCGACCACTCTGATACCGCGGAGGGTATTTTCGGGGTGTATGGAAATATGAAAGTGTCCTCGGACTACCAACTTATGGGTCCTCGGGATCTCTGCACAATTGTACGACCGTCCTACTAAGGTGGGGAGCGATTCCAATACAAAGGCAAACTGCGACCGTCCTGCTCAATGGGGACGATTCCAACAGTCACTCGGATACGACCGCCCTGCTATATGGGAGCGATTCCAATACCCTGGCTACGACCGTCCTACTAAGCGGGGAGCGATTCCAATAGCCGACCTTGCCACTTAACAAGGTTCTTTTAACGGTTTCTCAACTCCGCGGAGCGAAGCGAGGTGTAGAAGGCTTAAGATGAACTTAAAGCTTTTTAGAGCCAACAAATATCAAAGCTTCAATTTAATGAATCTACACAAAGAGATGTTTTATATCACAAATCTCCGTGCTGATACAGAGGACACCGAGGCCGGTTAATGGCAGGTGCCGTTCGACTACTGTCTGGGCACCTCCGCGGGCAAGGATGAACTCTGTACTGCGGGTTTTCCATGGGCTTTTATACTACTTTCTAAATAAATTACAAACGGCAGATGTGTAACAGGAAATAAGAGAGACTGAGTAATACGGAGCGGAATAGGAAGAAACGCGTGGCCAAGGCCTCTCTAGTTTGGTGGGTCGGCAGTCGAGAGTCATGTTGAATGACTCCGCGGACCCGTTTTGGGTATATTTGAAATTCCCGCGGAGGAGCCGAACACATTCGTGTCCATGGCTGCCCCACGGAAGGGTACGTCCTGCGCCGGCATGGTTGATAATCCCAGCCATTGTGTCATCTCCCAGTGAGTAAGCTGGTACGGTATTTGTCCTACTGTGCCGTGTGTACAGCTCAGCTTCGGCCAACGGTGCCTGTCCGATCCCTCGGATCAGCGATCGCTGCAATGCTCTTGTTTGGTCTCCCGCGGGCGCGTCGCGTCCGTCACATGTGTCTATTTCCAGAGTACTGAGTCCGCGGAAACTCTCCGCGGGCTCTCGCTCGTCAACTTTGGCAGTCCGCAGGGCCTTCGCCCCTTGGTTTGTCAGGTATCTAGTCAGAGTCCGCTTCCGCGGACTCGACAATATCACTCCGCTGGACTGGTCAGTCCAGTGCTTTCGGACACTACTAGTCCACAACTGTTCGTCTAGGCTTTTAATGTTTAATCTCCTTGGTATGGCATCTAGCCAACAGGGCAAGCCATATCCCGGAAATACAGGAATAACTCTGTCTGTGCACGTATACACCCCGCGGAGCACTATGCTGACCCTCAATGGTAAAAGGACCAAGCCTTAGCGCGTCCACGACTGGATACATGCTCTCGCATCATCAATACACAGCTAGCAGCTCGGAGCTCACTCTAACTCTAATTGTATATCACCAGGCAGGGGCCCCGCAGAGTCGTAATACACCGCTAAAAGAACGAATTTACGGCTGGTTGTATCCAGGCCATATCACCGGTTCGCTCAAATGTTCCGAATCCCAGACTGGACATCAGTCCAGTCCACCAAGGGTTCGGTTCGGGTTCTGAACAGGTTTGGACCCGAATGAACCGCAATTTTTTCTCAACCGATTTTCGAGAGGTAGATGTCAAGATACGTAAAATGTAGAGATGATTTTCAACCAGTGCCACAATGATACGTCTCGTAGCCTCCTCTGCAGCCCCAACATGACCATTGCAAGCAGCACTTTTCAACAGCTGAAGTGTTTGAAACATTTCCGGGGCCAGCCGGTTGTGGTGCGGAGTTACACTCAGTCGCCCATTGAGGAAAGCTCTCTCGGACACCATAGCAGAGCCCTGGACAGTGAGAGAATCACATAGTTACTGCAGCACCATTTTCAGCGAAGACCAAAAATGCTGCCAGTGGCTGCGGCAAAAGCTCTAAGGCGCCGGGCGCACCTAAGTGATCTCCATCACACTTACATAATGGACCTCTTAGGTCGGTCAATCTGTAGTAGCTGGACCCACCTAAGAATTCCCAGCTCGTAAATTCCGCTTGTTACTCTCAACGACGTGCACTGATTTTTTTTTTGAACTTCAACACGAACGAAGTTCGGCAACGCTCTCTCCTGCTTTTTCGCTCCCATCGCTCGCTCTTCTGAGCGGCCCTTCGATCCATCTGTCAACGTCTTCGTACCCCTCCAGCTTTGTGCCCACACCACGTCCAGGCGGCGCGTTAAAATCCGCACTGGCGCTGACTTGCAGGGTCAAGTACTAGTTGATGCTGCTCTCGTCAAGGGCTTTTCTGGGATCTCCATCCCCAGGTGGAGCACGTACAGCTCGCTCTACCGTCTACGCCTCTTTCGTACTCGGGTCAATTCCCTGCCCAGGGACTTCGAAATCTTTCCTCTGCCGAATCAGTTGTTGACTTAAGTCACATGATTGAAAAGGAATTATTCACCCTTCATCGAATTCATGCCAACGGGCCTTCTGAGGACAAATTCTGCTGCTCAAGACCGCTGATATAACCTTTCCCATATCCCCAATTCAGCTTCTGGTAGACCGATCCGGCAACCTTGCCCTCTGATTCAATTCACGTGGCCGTGTTTGCGACATGCACTGCCCGAGCACTGCCTCACATTTCATCATGTCGTCTCCCTTCACCTCGAAGCTAGGGACCAATTATTGTCCCCAGGATGAGGAGATAGCGCAGATCCAAACTCTCCTTGTGGAACCCACTCTTCGATTAAAGCGTCTCGACGATGAAATCACCGTTTTGCAGAAGGTGCTCGATAAGCTGACAGAGGAGCGTACCGGGATTAGTGCCTATGTCGAAGCCCACACGGCCCTCATTTCCCCTGTTCGACGACTGCCACTCGACATAATCCAGGAGATCTTCACAGCCTGCCTTCCAATGGACCGCAACTGCGTCACGAGCGCTCTGGAGGCGCCCGTCCTCCTCGGGCGCATATGCAGCTCCTGGAGATCCATATCCCTCTTGACACCCCGCCTGTGGTCCCGGCTTCACATCGTGGAGCCTCAGATCCATTCCATTAGTGTTCGAGATTTGTTCGAAAAGAAGCTAGCCCAACGAGTCGAGACTACCAAGATGTGGCTCGGTCGGTCTGGCAGCTGCCCCCTGACTATATCCCTGCAATCCTACGGCTTCAGCTACCCCGGGGTCCCCAAAAATCAGTTAATTTCGACCCTCCTCCCTTTTTCATTGCGTTGGGAGCACGTCAGCTTCACAGCCCCTTTGTCTGGCCTAGGGATCATGTCGCACCTTACCGATGCGGATGTGCCCATGCTCAAGTCGGTCAGTATCAATGCGATTTTCAGAAACGGGGATGATGTCGTCCGATTGGATTCATTCGGCTTCTTTCGCGCGCCCGAAATCTCCTCCTTGAGCTTTATAGGAGGCAGTTTAAACCCCCTGAAATTACCGCTTCGCTGGGGTGGTTTAATGAACCTTTCGATCATGGACACATGGACTGGTTCCCTGACAAGCAATACGGCCTTGGAGGTGCTCTCCCGCTGTCCTCAGCTGCGGACTTGCCGCCTACAAGTTGACGACCCTCCCGATATCGTCAGTAGTAGGTTCGAAGAAGCCGGTCTCGAACTCTTGTTTCTTCACACACTGGATCTGTACTGTAACGCCCTGCAGGCCGTCTGCCGCCTCTTCGGCTCGGTCTCTCTTCCACAATTGCGGGACTTGAAAATTTGCGGAATGTCGGAGAATGAAAACATGCCCCACGTCCGCTTTCTCGCCACTGCTCCACTCATCGAAAAGCTCGAGATCACTGATGGAGGGCTCTCAAAACTGTTTCTCGCTAGTTTCCTTCGCGAGCTACCGCCTACCCTTCGCGAACTCAACCTCGGCATAGAGAGTTTCGATGACGAGATTTTAGAGTCCTTAAGCCCATCTGTCGACTTCCCTACTCCCTGTTGCCCGGGCCTCCAGGCGTTGGAGATCCAATACTCCGCCATCTCCGACGAAGCACTCCTACGCTTCCTTAGATCGAGGACTCTGAAGCGCGTTGTAATCCTCTTTGACCGGGCCATGGAGCTTGATATCCGCCCGGAACTGCAGCCATTGGTGGAGAATGGCCTTCATCTCGCACTCACATATAACACATATAATCCACCCGTGCAATCTTCTTCTCCTTGAGAAGGTCTACCAAACGCGCCGAACCCCCGCAGTGCATACACCTGATCCCATATCCACATAAAGGTACATTGAACGAATCTTGTGCCCAGAAATTTGCGACTGACTGTCGTTGCAGGGCTTCTCACTGGAATTATTATTATTATTTCTTCATTTCCTACGAAACACGTTGTCTGGTTGTAGTTTTATGCACACAATGCTGACATTATAGCACGGTGTGAGGTCACAGATTATCATGCCATCTCCGTGAAGACGCAGCATGCGGAGAGGCGCATTAACTTCTGGCCTAGAGGAACTATGCCTCGCAAGGCGGGCTTCTCAGGTTCTCATTATAACGCTGAAAAGGGGGAATGCAGAACCCTACGCACCTGACGTAAGTCGAGAGATGACTCGGCGCCCACATGCGCCCACATCTATTACCTGTAAACTCGCAAATCTTTGTAGTATTCAGTCCTCCCCCGCCGCTTTGGCTCCGCGCACAACAGGTTGTATTCTGAGAGTGGGCTGCACAGAAATCCCACAAGCCGAGCGCTGTATCGCCGAACAACGAGCCGAGCAAGCGCGCGCACTGTCATGCACTACACTTGACGGGTGGAATCGCAGCGTGCGTCTTCCCCACTTCCTCCCATGCTCTCCCCCGCTTCCTATGCCCATACACCTCGTCCGCAACCGCGCCGAGCCTCGAAAACGTGCCTCGCACCGAGAACGACGAGCTATGAAAAACGCAAAGGAACTTCTGGGAGCGAGGCCAGCGCGCGAGCACGATGACCTCATCCTGGGACATGCGCCGCCGCAAGCGGTCTCCGGACGCGCTGTCGCGCTGAAGTCGCGCTGAAGACCACACTCGCTCGCGCTGCGCCGAAACGCCGCGGATACACCCTCCAGCGCCGACACCCGCATCTCTATCCCCCACATCTCTACGAGCCCACACACTCCGACCTGCGGATACTTGAAACCCCGCAGCTCCACGCGCTAACACGGATCTTCCGAGACCCGCCCGCTGCCCACCTCCGCACGGCACCACACCCATAACCCGCCGCCGACACACCGCCACCCAGGCGCCTCGCTCGCGGGGTCGCCTCCGCGCATATGCCGCCGACACGACAACACAAGGTGACGCATCGTGCGCGTACTCTCCAGCCCTGCTCCTCCCCGCAAGCGCGCTCTCCCGCTTCAGGTCCGCTCCGTCCCCGCCCCTCACCCCTCGCTCACGAGCACGGGCTCGTCCCCTCGCACGCACGCGCGCGCCCCACTCTGGATCTGCGCCTCAGAATCTCAAAACCCCCTTCCATCCATCCAGAAACGCCCCAAGGCTCACCTCCCCACGAACAAGCGCATCTCGATACTCAGAATCTCCCTCCCTGCGCGAAGTGCGTGGATCTGCACATTTGTGAGTGCATTGAAAAAGGAAACACGAAACGCCTCGCCGTACGCGTCCTCCTCGTCCTCATTCTCACGCACTTTCAGAGTCCTCAGCGTCCTCAAGCTGCGCAATTGCACCCATCAGCAGCCACACCGGGCAGGGGTCAAAACCACCGCGCCGCGCCTTCATCGAGTCCTTGGAGATCTGGAGCGCGGGGTTTTTGGAGAGCTTGAGCCGCCGGTAGGTCACGAAAGATCTTGAGCGCAGGCCGAGGACGGAGGCGTCCTTACGCGTCCCGGGCACCGGCAGCGCGCCGTCCCTGAGCGCCCAGGCACATGCGCCTTCTCGGGCCCAAGCGGCCTTCGTATCGTACATGCGCGGCCTCCCTCCGCCTGCGTGGCGCGGGCGAGGCGGGAGTCGAGTCTGTACGGGCGGTTGCGGGGTGCGGGCGACGCGTGCGCATCCTCGCGGCG
This sequence comes from Mycena latifolia, assembly GCA_029289555.1. Classification (NCBI taxonomy): domain Eukaryota; kingdom Fungi; phylum Basidiomycota; class Agaricomycetes; order Agaricales; family Mycenaceae; genus Mycena; species Mycena latifolia. Next base: position 245,032 of record JARJLE010000116.1, on the reverse strand, counting down.
CGCACCCAGCCCCAGATGCGCCGCAGGCCCCCGGCGCTCGCTCGTATGCGCCTCCTCCTCCCGCGTGCATCCCCCGCTTTTGCGCCGTCCTGCGTGTGCGCTCCTCCGCCCCTCCTGCATGTCGCGGGGTAGGCCATTCCACCGCCCGCGTGGGCGGAGATTCAGACGCAGGGGCGCTGAAGCTGGAGGGAGAGGGGCGACGCATACGCGCGCATCTTTTTCGGGCAACGCGGGAAGCACGGTGGCGCGGCGGTGGCGCTGAAGCTGATGGGCATTCGCCTCCTTCGCCTGAGTCAACAGACATCCGCGCGGGCGCTGGCGGAGAGCTCAGTGGGAGGGCGTCCGCGCGCAAAGGCCACGGGGATGTGGGATACGTGGGATACGGGACCGCGGGATACGGGGCGCCTGGTGGTGTGTACGGCCGGGCGGATCGGATAGCATGAGAGGTGCGAGGTCGAGATGCACCCGCGCAGACTTTTGTGGGCTTCAGCGACGCGGCGCTGCGTTATCGACGCGGACGCGGGGTCGTGCGGGGGGGGGGGATTGAGGGGGAACTGGAAGCCCGGATAAGGATGACACGAAGGGGGCGCACCCTGTGGAAGAGATTAGATATCAGTACTGTAATCGACAATCGTACGCGGACACGAAGGTGAAGGGAAGGGCAAGCAAGGCGGGGCAAGGGAGGGGACGAAGGAAGGCGGAAGGAGCATAGAGGGGAGACGTAGACGAGGGAAGGGCGGCGCCGGCGGCGATGGATGGAAGGGAAGGGAATGACGCTTCCGTGACGCAGGAAGGAAGGGAAGCAAGAAAGACGCACCGAGAGTGAGACTTCAAATACCAGCACACCCCTCCCAGAACCAAGCCCAAGGCCCATGGCCACAAAGTACACGCGCGTGAGAGCGGCGCCATGATGTCCATGCCCGTGTCCATGCCCTCATGATGCGTCTTCCCGTCCGCGAGCTATGTGATCTGGCCAAGGTGCTGAACGAAAAGCACTTTCTTCTTGTCCTTGCCGTTAGATATGGCCACTGAAGCTGAAGCTGAACGCGAGGAAGGCGCTCGCCAGGCTCGCGGGCTTCTGGCGCAGGCTCATGGTGTCCATGGGGAGGGGGTTGCGGACGACGTTGAGGACTCGGGGCCCGTTGCCACTTAAAAGACAACGCGCATAACGGCTCGCGCTCAAATCATCAGCATGGGCTCAGTTCAGTGACTGGGCGGGCGAAGGAGGGTTTGCGGGGAACGCCAGTTTCATACGGCACAGTACAACGGGTGAGGTCTTGGGTGAGGTGGTGGTTTATCGAAAGCGCGTTCACGTGCCGGTTTACGGTAACGCCTCTTGTCTCTGACCGTCATCTCGGACCTCCTGCGAATGGCTCCCGCCGCGTTTTGTCGACCAGTCGACTCGAACCCATGCTTCAGCCTGGGCAGCATCTCCCTGGATGACCGGTATCCTGCCCTGCCTGGCTCCATGCCCAGCTCTGAACTTCACCCGTCTTTAACGCGTACTGTATCCTCGGACTTTCGTATCCTCGGACTCGTGTCCTCGTGCCTCGTTCTCCTCTTGCTCGAACTGCAAGTCTGGCGGTCCGTTCGAAACCTAGCTGTCCGAACACCTCTGCAGATTTCGACCTTGAAGTTCGAAAATGGGTTTTTTTTAATAAGAATGGGTGATTTGAAGCGCAGCGTTCCTCCCAGCACTTTGATTCCCTCATCGAGTCGGACGCGTCCGTGCGTGTAGCTCTTAAATTGCGACCGCCCGCGTCCCTGCCGTGTTTTTTCTTCTAGTAGCATTGTGTTTCATTCCTAGAATCGCTAACGTACTGGATCCTGAAGATTATACAGAGCAATCCAAGGGCGAGCGCTGATCTTGCGCACCGCACACTTGATATCCTGGTTCGTGAGCCATCCGGTGGCGGCAGACGCTTTCGCCAAAATGTCAGCTGCATGTTCCTTCTCTGAGTCCGGCGCGGGTATATGTATGTCGAGATACCAGCCGGTCCTACAGTACTTGCGTGTCTTCGCGTCCGTCCTATCTTACTCGTGCTCCGCTCAGCCTGGCATCCGCTCCTTATATTGTTCGCGAAATACTTTGGCTTTATCAGCGCCTCTCCGATGACGCTAGCATTGTCCGGCCCTGCATTCTGGAGCCAGACTGTATTCAATCTGTCCTTGTAACCAACATCAGCATCGTTTCGAGTTCAATGGCCCTGCTGGAAGATATCACTTCCCTTCACTTCAACTCTGCCTCAACCAAGTCTCAACTCTGTAAGTATGTGCAGTGCCGCCAAATTCTTCAGCCATGCACAACCTGCCTCTGTGATTTCTTGTAAGTACTAAGGTGTAACAAGCCGAGTCGGTTCCGGCTTCCGAGAAATTTTTTCATCAAACTAACTGGTTACATGTAATATTCACTGCGGAATATATATGTTTCCCTCCCCAACATTGTTGTTGGCCTGGTGGTGTAGCGGTAACACACCTGTTTGCAGTTCACCTTCTTGTATTGATTTCAGCAGGAATCCCTTGTTCGAGTCAAGGCTAGGCTCTTTTTTCTTGGGGTTATTCGCAAGCTCGTGTACGTAGTAAGTTAAGTCTGAGGGGGTCCATGGTAACGGCCTGGTGGTGCAATGGTAGCACTTTTGTTTCCTATGGTCAAGAAAAATCCATTCGGCGGGAGATCCTTGTTCGAATCAAGGTCAGGCTGTTCCTCTCTTTCGTAGGTCTTTTTTTTTTCTTTTTTGCGCAAGAAATCATGTACGTAGTCAGTGTTAGGGACGTCAATCAGCTGACCTGGTGTAATGGTAGCATACCTGCTTTACTTTACTTTACGGTACCAATGACTACATATCTTAGCGGGAGACCTTGTTCGATTCAAGTCTGGGTCATGTTTTTGAAGGTATCGGTTTTTTTCTTTGCGTTCGGAGAAGTCATAGATATATTCTGAGCTCGAAGGAGGAAGGCGGGGGCCTGGTGGTGTAACATTGACACCCTGCTTTCTATTCCCAGCTCAAAAGCCTTTTTGGCGGGAGATCCTTGTTCGACTCAAGGTCAGGCCATTCGGGGAATGTCTTTTTTTCCTCCGCTGGACATTTAATTTAACCTTTCACTCCCTTGCTCACCTTCATTTTTTTGGCAGGACACCATCCATCTAAATTCCACTTGCCGAAAGCCCAGCGATCCGCTGCGAATTCAACTTGAACTTCAACGAGGAAAGGCATGTGCTCCGGAGGCACCCGGATGTGGCAATCGCAATCCGACGGCAACACCCGATTCGCTTCCACCGCTTTTAAATTCTGCTCTGTCAGTGTTTAACATTTGCGGCAGGGCGAAGGTATGGCAAGCTAAAACTAGACTCTAATAGAGCTCAAGGTAGCTTTATCTGCCGCAGTGTGCCTAGAAGGACTTTGATATTATTGCTCTCGAACATTTTCAACAAATGGATCTGAAGTACTATTTAAATCCTCCTGCGGCCTGTCGTAGAAGCACCTCATTCAGAAAGCCTATAGCGTCAACCCGGAAGGCTTCCCCGGGGATATCGACGACATTGGGGTCGCTGAATGTCAGCAAAGAGGGTGACCAGCCGACGACGACTTGTTCCACTTCGGCCAGAAGATGGCGGGCCTGATGGTCGAGGATGCGGCGGGTGGTTGGGATCCAGCGTGTTAACAAAATCGATGATTGATATTATGACGGTTCTTTTGTACAAAAAATCAAAATCCGCATGCGCGCACGAAAGAGCGTCGAATAATTGATCTAATTCAGATTAAATACAGCCACAACCCAACGGTATCGCCCTCTGTGCAGTCTCCGTGGATTTCAGCCAAATTTCAGTGATCTGTAACCTCGACCTTGATATCCTGTATGGCCGTAATCCTGCTGGTCATCATGCTCCAATTGAGGAATCCACTGTGATGGACAGCGAATCAGTGGTCCACCATTTTTCACCAACAGCAGAATTTCAACTTGATTTCAAGGTTCGAGTCGGCCAAGGAAGATCCACCAGATAAGATAAGATGAGTAGATTAAATTAGATTGGGTGGTCTTCCTAAAGTTCATATCGACCTTCCTAACACAGGAATCAGGGCAGTAATGAAAACTAAGAGAGAGAGAGGCAACTAATAGTATGACGCAGATGATGCCGCGTACCAATGTCGAACGGCAGCCTTTTCACACATGTTTGGCGCACATGTATGTATATTCAACATTGAGGCGCGCGGACGATTTGAGAAGCCTTGTATGATCGTGTTGCTTGTCTTAACTGTTCTACCACCGATTCAGATGGAGCGACGGAGCAGGGTTGCCTTCATTGATTTCATGATTGACACGCCGACGCATCAATCACTTCACGTGGTCGCGTTTGAGCGACTGCTTCGCCTTACCGCCGCACCTTGGCCGCACCCAATCATGTCGTCTCCCTTCACCTCGAAGCTGGGGACCAACTATTGCCCTCGGGGCGAGGAGATAGCGCAGATCAGAACTCTCCTCGTTGAACCCACTCTTCAATTGAAGCGTCTCGATGATGAAATCGCCGTTTTGCAGAAGGCGCTCGATAAGCTGACAGAGGAGCGTACCGGGATCAGTGCCTACGTGGACGCCCACAAGGCTCTGATTTCCCCTGTTCGACGACTGCCACTCGACATAATCCTGGAGGTCTTCACAGCCTGCCTTCCAACGCACCGCAACTGCGTCATGAGCGCTGTGGAGGCACCCGTCCTCCTCGGGCGCATATGCAGCTCCTGGAGATCCATATCCCTCTCGACACCCCGCCTCTGGTCTCGGCTTCACATCGTGGAGCCTCCGTGCCTCTATGATGCTGCTGATTCGCTCGAAAAGAAGCTAGCCCAATGACTCGAGACTACCCAGATGTGGCTCGGTCGATCTGGCAACTGCCCCCTGTCCATATCTCTGCAATGCAACGACATCTTTACATGGGGGTCCCAAGATCAGTTCATTCCAGCGCTGCTCCCTTTCGCATCGCGGTGGGAGCACATCAGTTTCACAGCCCCTTTGTCTGCCTTAGAGATCATGTCACACCTGACCGAGGCGGATGTGCCGATGCTCAAGTCGGTCAGCATCAACGAGTCCCCCCTCAGACACCATGAAGATACCATCCGATGGGATTCACTCGGCTTCCTTCGCGCGCCCGAAATCTCCTCTTTTAGTTTGAAAGGAGGCAGTTTCAATCCTATAGAATTACCGCTTCACTGGGGCAGTTTAATAAACCTTTCGATCACGGAAACACAAGGCTTCCCGGCGAACGAAACGGCCTTGCAGATTCTCTCCCGCTGCCCTCAGCTGCGGACTTGCCGCCTACTCGTTCATTACCCTCCCGATATTGTCAACAGCCGACTCGACGTTGTCGAACTTTCGTTTCTTCATACACTGGATCTACTATCATCAGGCTTTCTGCCGCCTGTTCGGCGGGGTCTCTTTTCCACAATTGCGGAACTTGAAACTTCGCGGAATGTCAGATAACGAAAACATGCCCCACGTCGGCTTTCTCGCCACTGCTCCGCTCATCGAAAAGCTCGAGATCACTGATGGAGGGTTCTCAAAACTGTTTCTCGCTAGTTTCCTTCGCGAGCTACCACCTACCCTTCGCGAACTCAACATCAGCTCAGACGTCACAGGCTACGACAATGGGAGTTTCGATGATGAGATTTTAGAATCCTTAAGCCCATCTGTCGACTTCCCTACTCCCTGTTGCCCGGGCCTCCAGGCGTTGGAGATACAATACTCCTCCGCCATTTCCGACGAAGCACTCCTACGCTTCCTTAGATCGAGGACTCTGAAGCGCGTTGTAATCAGATTTAATCGGGCGATGGAGCTCGATATCTGCCCGGAACTGCAGCCATTGGTGCAGAATGGCCTTCATCTCGCACTCACATATATCACATATAATCTACCCGTGCCATTATCTTCTCCTTGGGAAGGTCTACCAGACGCGCCGAACCCCCGCAGTGCATACACCTGATCCCGCATCCACATAAAGGTACATTGAACGAATCTTGTGCCCAGAAATTTGCGACTGATTGTTGTTGCAGGGCTTCTCACTGGAATTTTCTTTTCTTTGTTTTTCATTTCCTACCAACTTACCCGCTGTCTGGCTGTAGTTTTATGCACACAATGCTGATATTATGACTTGGTGTGAGGCCACAGATTATCATGCCAATGGACCCCATCCCCGTGAAGACACCGCAAGGGCGAGCGCTGATCTTGCGCACCGCACACTTGATATCCTGGTTCATGAGCCATCCGGTGGCGGCAGACGCTTTCGCCAAAATGTCAGCTGCATGTTCCTTCTCTGAGTCCGGCGCGGGTATATGTATGTCGAGATACCAGCCGGTCCTACAGTACTTGCGTGTCTTCACGTCCGTCCTATCTTACTCGTGCTCCGCTCAGCCTGGCATCCGCTCCTTATATTGTTCGCGAAATACTTTGGCTTTATCCGCGCCTCTCCGATGGCGCTAACATTATCCGGCCCTGCATCCTGGAGCCAGACTGTATTCAATCTGTCCTTGTAACCAACATCAGCATCGTTTCGAGTTCAATGGCCCTGCTGGAAGATATCACTTCCCTTCACTTCAACTCTGCCTCAACCAAGTCTCAACTCTGTAAGTATGTGCAGTGCTGCCAATTCTTCAGCCATGCACAACCTGCCTCTGTGATTTCTTGTAAGTACTAAGGTGTAACAAGCCGAGTCGGTTCCGGCTTCCGAGAAATTTTTTCATCAAACTAACTGGTTACATGTAATATTCACTGCGGAATATATATGTTTCCCTCCCCAACATTTTTATCGGCCTGGTGGTGTAGCGGTAACACACCTGTTTGCAGTTCACCTTCTTGCATTGATTTCAGCAGGAATCCCTTGTTTAAGTCAAGGCTAGGCCCTTTTTTCTTGGGGTTGTTCACAGAGCTCATGTACGTAGTAAGTTAAGCTTGAGGGAGTCCATGGTAACGGCCTGGTGGTGTAATGGTAACACCCCTGTTTCTATAGCCAGGAAAATTCATACGACAGGAGATCCTTATTCGAATCAAGGTCAGGCTGTTCCTCCATCTCATCTTTGCACCAGATATCATGTACATAGTCAGTGTTAGGGATGTTGAGGTACTGGTCTGGTGGTGTAATGGTAACATACCTGCTTCTTATGCAGAAGAGTCCTGGTCTTCGGTGGGGGATCTGTTCGATTAGTAAGGCTAGGCTATATTTTCTTTGTCTTGCTTTTTCTTTTGCATTGTTCTCAGAAATCATGTACGTACTCAGTGTTAGGGAGGCTATAGGAATGGTTTGGTGGTGTAATGGTAACACGCCTAGTTTCCATAAAGTCCACGAACCTCTCTCAGTGGGAGTTCCTTGTTCGATTCAAGGTGTTCCTCTGCGGGGCGTGTAACCTTCCATTCCCTCAGCATCCTTATTTTTCTGACATTTTATTCATTCCCAGCTCGTAAATTCCGCTTGCTACTCTCACCGACGTGCAGTGATTTTTTTTTTTGAACTTCAACACGAACGGGCACGTGCTTCAACAACGCTCTCTCTCTCTTGCTTTTTCGCTTCCACCGCTCGCTTTTCTGAGCGGCCCTTCGATCCATCTGTCTACGTCTGTGTACCCCTCCAGCTTTGTGCCCACACTACATCCAGGCAGCGCGCTAAAATCTGCACCGGCGCTGACTTGCAGGGTCAGGTACTAATTGATGCTGCTCTTTTCAAGGCCTTTTCTGGGATCTCCATCCCCAGGTGGAGGACTTACAGCTCACTCTACCGTCTACGCCTCTTTCGTACTCGGGTCGATTCTCTGCCCAGGGACTTCGAAATCTTTCCTCTGCCGAATCCGTTGTTGACTTTAAGTTGCATAGTTGAAAAGGAATTATTCACCCTTCATCGAATTCATGCCAACGGGCCTTCTGAGGACAAATTCTGCTCAAGACCGCTGATATAACCTTTCCCAATTCAGTTTCTGATAGACCGATCCGGCAACTTGCCCTCTGATTCAATTCACGTGGCCGTGTTTGCGACATGCACTGCCCAAGCACTGCCTCACATTTCATCATGTTGTCTCCCTTCACCTCGAAGCTAGGGACCAATTATTGTCCCCAGGACGAGGAGATATCGCAGATCCAAACTCTCCTCGTGGAACCCACTCTTCGATTAAAGTGTCTCGACGATGAAATCGCCGTTTTGCAGAAGGCACTCGATAAACTGGCGGAGGAGCGTGCTGGGATCAGTGCCTATGTCGATGCCCACAAGGCCCTCATTTCCCCCGTTCGACGACTGCCACTCGACATAATCCAGGAGATCTTCACAGCCTGCCTTCCAACGCACCGCAACTGTGTCATGAGCGCTGTGGAGGCACCCGTCCTCCTCGGGCGCATATGCAGTTCCTGGAGATCCATATCCCTCTCGACTCCCCACCTGTGGTCTTGGCTTCACATTGTGGAGCCTTCGTGCCCTTTTAACGCTCCTTATTGGTTCGAAAAGAAGCTAGCCCAACGACTCGAGACTACCAATATGTGGCTCGGTCGGTCTGGCAACTGCCCCCTGTCCATATCACTGCAATCCTCCGGCAACAGCTACTCTTGGGGCTCCCCAAATAAGCTCATTCCGGCCCTGCTCCCTTTCGCATCACGTTGGGAGCGCATCAGCTTCACAGCCCCTTTATCTGGCCTAGGGATCGTGTCACATCTTACCGAGGCCGATGTGCCGATGCTCAAGTCGGTCAGCATCAACGAGTCCCCCCTCAGACACCATGAAGATGCCATCCGATGGGATTCACTCGGCTTCCTTCGCGCGCCCGAAATCTCCTCTTTTAGTTTGAAAGGAGGCAGTTTCAACCCTATAGAATTACCGCTTCACTGTGGTAGTTTAATAAACCTTTCGATCACAGAAACACAAGGCTTCCCGGCGAGCGAAACGGCCTTGCAGATTCTCTCCCGCTGCCCTCAGCTGCGGACTTGCCGCCTACTCGTTCATGACCCTCCCGATATCGTCAGCAGCGGGCTCGAAGAACCCGTTCTCGAACTCTTGTTTCTTCATACACTAGATCTAGGCTGTAACGCCTTTCAGACCGTCTATCGCCTGTTCGGCTGGGTCTCTTTCCCACAATTGCGGAACTTACAACTTCGCGGAATGTCGGATGACGAGAACATGCTCTATGTCCGCTTTCTCGCCGCTGCTCCCCTCATCGAAAAGCTCGAGATCAGTAATATATGGTTCTCAAAACTGTTTCTCGCTAGTTTCCTTCGCGAGCTACCACCTACCCTTCGCCAACTCAACATTAGCGTTGACATCCCAGCCTACGCTAATCTGAGTTTCGATGACGAGATTTTAGAATCCTTCAGCCCATCCATCGACTTGCCCACTCCATGTTGCCCGGGTCTCCAGGCATTGGAGATCCAATACTCCTGCGCCATTTCCGACAAAGCACTCTTACGCTTCCTTAAGTCAAGGACTCTGAAGCGCGTTGTAATCTGCTTTGACCGGGCCATGGAGCTCGATATCCGCCCGGAACTGCAGCCATTGGTGAAGAATGGCCTTCATCTCGCACTCACATATAATCCGCCGCCTGTGCACTCTTTTTCTCCTTGGGAGGGTCTACCGGACGCGCCGAATTTATTTTTCGCTCCCTAAGTACCTACCTCTTATCCCGCATCCACTACATAAAGGTGCAATCAACGGATCTTGTGTTCAGAAACTTGCCACTGACTGTCCTTGCAGGGCTTCTCGCTGGAGTTATTTTTTCTTTGTCTTCATTTCCTACCAAACCCGCTGCCGTCTGGTCGTAGTTTATGCACACGATGTGGTATTATGACATGCTGTGAGGTGATAGAAAATGCGCATGGAAGATGGTAAATGCATGGGAGACGAAGCGAAAATGGAAGGGTGCGTTCGGGATGCAATCATCGCCCCATCCCCATGAACATATATTAGACACCGCAGGCGTAGATGAATAGCTAGCCCAAGGGAACTTCTATCGCAAGGGCACGCTCGCAGGTCCGTCCACCGTCCCCTCTCAATCCGCCGCCTCTCTTGTAACACTGAAAGGGGACCGTACACACCCGACACAAGTCAAAAGATCACTCGGCGCAGTCTCGGCGCATGCGCTACCACTAACTTATTACCCGTAAACTCTCGAGTCCTTGTGTACTGCCATTCAGTCAGGCCTCCCCAGCAGCTTTGGCTCCGCACAAAACAAGTTGTATTCCAAGTTGTACTGACAGTGGGTTGAAGATGAACCCTACTAGAGGCGGCTCAATAAGTACACCCTCCAGCGCCGGCACCCGCATCTCTACCCCCCACATCTCCACGAGCCCAGACATGCAGGCATTTTGACACGCCCGCCTCTCCACGCGCCGACACGGATCTCTACCTCCGCGCTCCTGTGCCGACACCCAGACGTGGAAACACCGCCCATCTCCGCACGCCACCACACCCTGCCGCCGACACGCCGCCACCCGCAACCGGGGCCGCCTTGCTCGCGGGGTCACCTCCGCGCACATGCCGCCGACATAACAACACAAGGTGACGCATCGTGGCCGTCCCCGCCCGCGCGCTCCCCAGCTCCAGCCTCGCTCCGTCACCGCAAGCGGCGCTCGCTGCTGTCTCAAAATCTCAAAACCTCCAGAAACGCGCCTGTGCCACGGCTCGCCTCCCCACTGGCACGCATCTCTCGATCCGCAGAATCTTCGTCCCTGCGAGGTGTGTCGGTCTGCGCATCTTTGAGTGAATCCGAAAAAGGAAACATGAAAGGCCTCACCGCGCGCGCGCGTCATCCGTCTCCTTATATTACTTTATGATCCTCCTCTTCTCGTTCATTGATATTCAGTCCTCCGCGTCTTCGAGCCGCGCAATCGCAATCGCACCCATCAGCAGCCGCGCAGTCACGGAGAGGGGATGCCCCACACCACCGCGCCGCGCCTTCATTGGGTCCTTGGAGATCTCGGGCGGAGGATCTTGGGAGAGCCTGAGCCGCCGGTAGGTCGAGGCGTCCTCGCGCGTCTCGGGCACCGGCAGCGCGCCGTGCTTGAGCGGGCGTCATCTCGAGCCTAACCGGCTTCCGTGTCGTACGCGCGGCGGGCACGGTGGCGCGGGGAGGGAGAGTCGAGTCCCGCACGGGCGGTGGCGGGGTGCGGGCGACGCGGGCGCGCGCATCCTCTCCGCGAGTGCCCCGCAATTCGGAAGCGCCGCAGGCCCCAGCGCTGGCTCGTATGCGCCTCTTCCTTACGCTCCCGCGTGCATTCCTTCGCGTGCGCGGTCCTGCGCGTGCGCTCCGCCTCCGCCCCTCCTGCATGTCGCAGGGCGGGACAGCGCGCGCGTGGGCGTCTAGGACATTCGATCGCGGGGGTAGGGGAGGAGCGACGCATCCCGGATCCTGCCCTCGCGAAGCTGGCGGACATTCGCGTTCCGCCGCCTGTTCGCCTCCTTCGCTTGTATCAACAGACATCCGCGCGGGCGCTGGCGGAGAGCTGAAGCCAGGGCGCGCGCAGCGAGAGGGCGCGGCACGGAGACAGCAACGCGGGGAAGCCCACGGGGGTATGGGTGCGCATGGGGTACGGCCGGGCGGATCGGATAGCGTCAGAGGTGCGAAGCCGAGACACACCCGCGCTGGCTTTTGTGGGCTTCAGCGACGCGGGGCTGCAATATCTCCTCCAGAAGGAAGACGCGGACGCGGGCTCGTGTGCGGGGTGTTGAGACGATCGGAAGCACGGATAAGGACGGCAAGAAGGGGGCACAGCCTGTGGAAGAGATTAGAGATGTAATCGGGTGGATCGTACGCGGACACGCAAGTGAAAGGAAGGGAAAGCAAGGTTGGGGTTATAAGGCAAGGGATGAAGGGGGAAGGAGCATCGCGGGGACAGGAAGGGGCAAGGTAACGCTCGGAGAGAGCAGCGCAGGGAGAAACACGTAGGAAGGAAGGGAATGTAAGAAAAGCTGTACTTTGAGACGTACCGAGATAAATAAAAGTAACAGCGCGCCCTCCCAGGTACCAAGGCTGATAAGCGCCAGAGGAGAGTGGCGCCGGTGCGCTCCCCGCCCGTGGGTCCGTGTCCGTGTTCTTGGCCTGAGTGGCGGGGTGGGGTACGAGCCTTCCCGTCCGCGAGCTATAACATCTGTGCCAGGGTGTTGAACGGAGAGCGCCCTGAGCGCTTCCTTGTCGTTAGATAGGGTCGCCGAATTCGAAGCTGAAGCTGAGCGCGAAGAAGACCTGACACAGACGCGCGGCGTCCGTGTGGGGGTTGCGGACGATGTGCCACTGAAATGATGGCGCGTATTGGGAGCTCGCAAGGCACCAAGTACTCACGAATCATCAGCGCTCAGCAGGAGCGACTGGGTGCGAAAGAGGGTTTGCGGGGAGCGAAACGGTGAGGTCGTGGTGGTTTGTTATCGAAAGGCGTTCACGTGCGGATTTACTCTCTTGTCTCTGACCGTCATCTCAGACCTCTGCTACTTAGTGCCTCCCATCGCGTTTTGTCCATCGGTCAACTCGAACCCATAATGCTGCCTGGTGGATTTTTGGGGGCATCCCGGCCTGCTTCAGCGCGTGTCAACGCGTGCTGTATCTCGGACTCTCGTCCTCCTCTTGCTCGTTTCAATTTTCGACCTTGAGGACAATGCGCAGCGTTCCAAGCACTTTGATTCTCTCATCGAGTTCGACGCCTCCGGTCGGCCTTCCGCACGGGTAATTCGCAAATTGCGACAGCCCGCGCCCCTGCCGTGTTTTTGTGCAGTTTTCATTCCTAGAATCATGGACGCACTGGATCCTCAAGAATACAGGGCTGTCAGGGCAATCCACCTCCTCGAAGGATGAGTTTGCGAACTGCACGCAGCACGCTTGACATCCTGGTTCTCAAGCCACCCGGCAGAGGCGGGCGCTTTCGCCAAGATGTTAACTGCAGCTGTATGGTCAAATTCCTCCGAGTCCGGCGCGAGCATACTTATGTCGCTATCTTGGACCCAGACCCAGACTGCGTCCTTGGTTGGTTGATTCTGCAAGGTGCACCAACAGCTGGCTGCGTCCCTCAGCTCCACCAACATCAACATCGCCCGCGGCGGCGGCCTTTCGAGTTCAACGTTCCTATCGGAAGATTTCACTATGATTCCTGTCAAGTTTGTCTCAACCAAGTCTCAACTCTGTAAGTCCAAATTCTCTAGCCATAGCCCATCGCTGCGGTTCCGTGTACCAAGACCGCGTCGATTCCAAGATGTAATTTCTCCGTCCTTCCCGTCGATCAAACTGACAGGCTCACGTTCAATGAGTATGTATGCTTCATATTCAATGAGGTATATAGATGTTTCCCCCCTTGGAGTTTTTATCGACCTGGTGGTGTAGCGGCAACACGCCTGCGTGCAGTTCCTTCTCGAACCCATTGTAGCAGGAATCCCTTGTTCGACTCAAGGCCAGGCCATCTACTTTTGCGCTAGCCTTTTTCTGGGGTTGTTCGCAGAACTCATGTACGTAGTCAGTCTGACGAAATTTAAGAACGGCCTGGCGGTGTAATGGGAACACGCCTGTCACTTATACAGTGGATGAAACAGATTTTTGTTGGTGATCCTTGTTCGAATCAAAGTCAGGCCACTTCCCGTTTTTTCTTTCTTCTTTGCATCAGAATCATGTATATACTCAGTCTGAGGGAGGCAAGGAAGGCCTGGTGGTGTAACGGTAACATGCCTGCTTCGCTTTGTGGAGCTGTAAACACCTTTCGGCGGGAGATCCTTGTTCGATCCAAGGCTGGGCCATATTTCTTGAAGATGTCAGCTTTTTTTTCTTGTTGTTCTTCGGAGAAGTCTCTGAGCTCGAAGGAGGAAAGGAGTAACGAGCACTCCTGCTTTCTATGGTCAGGGAAATTCATAAGCCTTTTTGGTGGGAGATCCTTGTTCAACTCAAGGTCAGGCCAGTCAAGTAGAGTTGGTAATGCCTTTTTTTTTCCCTCCGGACATGGAGCATTCTATTCCCTCTGTCTGCTTCCTTTTCAACACACTCTCACGGCTCGTAAATTCCACTTGTTGGAAGCTCAACGATGCGCTGTGAATGTCAACTTGAATTGCCAGAGTTCCCGACTTCTCCAAGGTTTAAATTTCTGATACATAGAACTCAAGGGGGTGTTATCTGCCAGAGGCTCCTAACACACGATGTGCTTAGAACACCTTGATATTATTGCTTTCGACCATTTTCAACGCGCACATATCACCTACGAAGTACTATTTAAATCCACCGGCCTGTCGCAGAAGCACCTCATTCAAGAAACCTATAGCGTCAACCCGGAAGTCTTCCGCGGTGATGTTGACAACATTGGGGTCACTGAATGTCAGCAGAGAGGGTGGCCCAGCCGACGACGGCTTCTTCCACTTCGGCCAGAAGATGGCAGGCTTGATGGTCGAGGATGCAGCGGGGTGGTTGGGATCCAGCGTGTTGATAAAATTGACTGTGATGAGATGCTTATTAGTTATTCAATGAAGCGCGAAATATCCCACTCACTTAGGGCATCGGCGCCGGTGGTATCGCTCGTTTTGTTGGGTGGGAACCAGATCGAAATGTCGCTGACATGGTAGGCGCCAATCGGTGTGTCTTTTCCCCGTGCGAACACTAACAAATTATTCAGTATCCACTTTTATTAGCGCCGGATATAAAAAACGCACACCAACTCCACGCATTTTGTGTCGCAGATGCGTGCTCCAAGAAGAACCTTCGCGCACCTGTAAAGACAATGTCGCCCTGGAATGCAGAAAGCCGCTTGTACTGCGGCCTATGGACGGTTGGTCATTTATGCATAATGAGACGTTCTTGGCAGGACATACGTCAGTTGATTGGCGGTTCCAGTGTTGAATGGGGAGCCCTTGGTTCGATATCAGCCCAGTAACAAGTTGGTAGCTCAAATGGCGCACCTGAGTAGGATCGTCGGGGTATAATATTCCAATTTGAGCGATCTCTTCCTGCGAACTAGTTGGAAGAAATCTGCAGCGAGACTAAGCCAAGAATACAAGCGGAAAAAAATATGTTGCAACGAACGTAGAATGCGCGTAATCCAGGAATTCTGCATCCGTTCTGGGCAACGGCACCCATGGTTAAACAGGATATCTCCATTGCAATACGGCACACATACGTAATATTGGCCTCTGGTAATGAAAATATCCTGGAGGAAGATTAGGTTGTCATGCTTGGTCAACCAAATGAACATCCGCACGTTCCCTCGTCGTCGCAGTCTCCTGTCATGATGGGAATCTACGAATGTTATCAAGTGCAACGCTCATTCAAAGCGTAGAAGCCACCTTAGCATACAATCCGCGGGAAATTGACACCAACGGGTCGCCCACGATAACATCTCCGTCAACGCGGGGACGCCAGACGAGGTCAAGACCCCCGTATGAGAATACATCGAGAGTTTTGTTGTTGACCGTGGCCATGAGCGAATCGAAAGGGACGCGCCGAAGACAGTCGAGGGTGTCCGGGGAAGCAGTGCAATTATTAGCAACTACCAGGCTATCATACACTACCTGCCCATCGGCGACGGAAGGCGACGTGACTGGGGAGCCAGATACCTGATGATAATTAAGTGAGCAATGCGCAGGCCGTCCAGAATGACGCTTACCATGACCGCGCCCCGAAACAAAGCATTTGAGTTCTGCTTGTTGGAAAGGATGAGGAGAGACGTAGAAATGGCTCCTGCGCTCGGACCGCCGCTGCGAAGGTCCATCAGGAGGAGCGCATATAATAAATAGAACTGAGCCACATCACGACTCGATCAGGATCTCCTCCGAATGCAGAGATATGCTTTTTAACCCATTCGAGAGCCTAAATCTCTACTGAAACGTTGGAAATTGGCACGGATGACATGAGATATGAAGGCTTACGGTCTCGTAAACCAAGATTGCTTATTCCTGCCGCGTCGACTTCCTTTCCTCCCAAAAAGCCAAACGCTAAGTGTGTTATGTTGCGATGAAATGGTAGAAGAGGCGAATTCACCAGTGAGGCGGTAGTTCAGCGCGACAATGATGACGGGTTCGCTTGTTTCGATGGAGCGCTCGGCTAATGACGAGACGTTCTGATCCCTGGAATTTCCAACCTCGAAGCCACCTAAGGGAATGCGACATGAATCTTTTCGTCAAGGAAACTGCGAGATGATTTACCCCCGTATATCCACTATTACCAGTAAGGTGAGCACCTCGTTCCAGGTGAAGCACTATGAATAGGCTTACCACAAATACAGGAAGCTTCGATCTGGAATCCGAGGCAGCGGGCTTGAAGATATCAAGCGTTAAACCTTTATGAAGTCAGAAGCAGGTCGATTAAAACAGCGGGAAACTGACAATCTTCAGAGATAGAAGGATATACTCCAGGCTCGAAAGGGATCGGCAAAGGGGTCAATGCCTGCTGGGGACAAGCGGGCCCAAAGTCTGTGGCATTCTGCACACCGTGCAGCAGTCTGGGAGGCTTTGGTGTGTCAAAGCGCGGACTGTAAAATCGCGTCAACACCAATGCAAGATCTCGGCAGTAGGCCTACGCATGGGCAAACGGAACACCGAGGAATTTGGTCAGGTTCCCGGTGTCGAGTCCTTGAAATTTCCCATACGGCAGGGAAACTATAGGCGGTTTTGCAGCCGATACATTAGAACTCAGGAAATTTGACAGCGTAACAACGAGGAAGATTGTGAACACCATGGCCTATCCGGATACTCTTCGAAGGGTGCTCTTCCGCCTTTTAAGTTGGGTAACTAAAGCCGGAAGGAACGAGATCACATCAACCCATTGGTTCAGATTATGAAGCGGGAGGAGATTCAGCAGAGTAGTCAGCGTTCTTGTTTATAAACACGAGATCACATTAACCCATTGGTTCAGATTATGAAGCGGGAGGAGATTCAGCAGAGGAGTCAGCGTTCTTGTTTATAAACAGTCAGCATTCTTACTGATTAACACGGAGCGATGAGGTGATATTCCCCGACAAGTCGGAATCTTGATTCGAGCTAACAATTCAGTTAATTGAGTGATTAAAATCTGGGGTGCCTTTGGATTTACGGAGTTAAGGGTACCCCAGTGTTGGATCCTACAGTCAGTCAGTCGTCCAGCACACGAGAACCCGGAACGCAAAGGAACCGAGCTAGAGCCTCGAGCCAGAGCAAATTAAATTCAACGCCTTGGAACCAACTTGCCAAGTCGGAACAACCGTCGGAACTCACAAGAAACCATGAATTGCAGCGCAGCGTGAGTGTAGGTGGCGCAATTGCTTGCCCGTTCCGTCCATGGTCTGGAGTCCAAACAGATACAGGAGAGAGCAAGGGGAGAGAGCGTGGATGCCGTTGTCAAGTTCGCTGATGCACGTCGGGCCGAGTGATCGATCAGTCGGCCATCAATTTGGCCACTCGGCCAAAGGGCCTTCCTTGCCTTTCGCTCTCCAACAAAAGTCACAATGCAGCAAGACGTACATCGGCCATGTAGGAGCTTTAAATTGCGATTGCTGTGTAATCTGGCGTGAATCAAAATTGCAGAGAACCCTCGTCTGGCTGGCTTTCGAAAACGACAATCCGAACGTTTGGGCTCTCTGGGCTTGCTCTGGGCTCTCCGAGTCTTGAATCTTGACCTTCGACCGTTGGAATGGAAAACGTCTGTCTGCAGTAGCGGTTTCGCTGTCTCCTATCCTACCAGCTCTATCCAATAACGAGTTAATTCCCCAGAAGCTAGTTCCCTTCTATATAGCTATGCACTTTTACAGTTTGGTGGCACCCCGCGTCTCGGAATCTCAGCTTCGGGGTGGATCATGATTGATGCGCCTGTCCGTTGTATGCATTCGAGCAAACACACAAAACACCACGACTAGATCTCGCTCCAACGATTCTCTTTCAGGCTGCCGCACTCTATTAACTCCTTTTGGGAGGACTGCGGGTATCACTTCTTTCTTCTTGCTCTCATCATTCTTTCCTCCGACAGAACGATTCAACATGGGAAATGAGAAGAACCATGTCAACGTCGTTCGTCAGTACTCCAATCAATGCCAACGGCCATCCTCCGTCACTCACCAATCCCAGTTATCGGCCACATCGGTTCCGGCAAATCGACTACCGCTGGCCACTTGATCTATAAGTGCAGTGGTATTGACAAGCCCACCATCGAGAAGTTTGAGAAAGAAACTGCTGAGCTTGGCAAGGGTTCCTTCAAGTACGGTCAGCTTGAGTATCGTCCAAAATCAGTTCCATCGCTTGGGACTGATTGTTAATTTCAATAGCCTGGGTCCTCGACAAGCTCAAGGCCGAGCGGGAGCGTACCATCGATATCACCCTTCGAAAGTTCGAAACTCGCAACTTTGTTGTCACTGCAAGTCAAATTTTTGTCAAGGGAGGAACAAGTACGCATTGGCTAACCTCCAGTAGGCCATCGATGCCCCTGGTCATCGAGATTTCATGAAGAACATGATTACTGGTACCTCTCAATCTGACTGTGCCATCCTCATCATTTCTGGTAGCGCCGGTGAGTTCGAGGCTGGCATTTCCAGAATGGGCCAGACTCGGGAGCACGCCTTACTTGCCTTCACCCTCGGCATTCGTCAGCTCATAATTGCGGTCAATAAGATGGACACGAGTCAAGTCGGTTTTTCTTCCAGTACCGAAAATTGTTTCAATTAATTAACCGTCTCAGTGGAGCGAGGACCGTTTCCATGAAATTGTCAAGGAGACTTCCACCTTCATAAAGAAGGTCGGATACAACCCTAAATTTGTTTCCTTCGTCCCTGTTTCGGGCTGGCATGGCGACAACTTGGCGGAGCAGTCCGCGAAGTAAGGGCTTTGTTCCTATTCATCCTTATCTTACTTGGCCGTCACACAGTATGCCCTGGTTTGAGGGCTGGACCAAGGAGACCAAGGCCGGTGTCGTGAAAGGCACGACTCTGCTCGAGGCTATCGATGCCATCGACCCCCCGGTCCGGCCTTGGGACAAGCCCCTCCGCATCCCCGTCCAGGATGTGTACAACATTCACGGAATTGGTACGGTCGCCGTCGGACGTGTCCAAACCGGCATCATCAAGGCTGGAATGAGCCTCACCTTCGCTCCCTCCAACATCACCACTGAGGTCAAGTCCGTTCAGATGCACCACAGCCAGCTGGAGCAAGGCAACCCCGGCGACATCGTTGGCTTCAGCATCAAGTAAGTTGTTGCAAGTATCATCCATCGAGCCATCTGATAATGGGCAGGAACGTGTCGGTCAAGGATATTCGTCGTGGGCACATGGCCTCAGACGCGAATAACGACCCTGCGAAGGAGGTCGCATCCTTCTTCGCCCAGGTCTTCGTCCTCAACCACCCTACTCAGATTTATCCCGGCTACGCACCCATAATCGATTGCCACACTGTCCACATTGCCTGCCAATTCGCCGAGCTCTTCGAGAAACTAGATCGCCGGACGGGCAGAACGATTGAAAACAATCCCAAGTTTGTCGAGACCGGCGACGTCTGCATAGTAAAGCTCGTCCCCATCAAGCCCATGGTATGTATTCACTCGCGCCCACGCCTTTCGTTCATGAAATCGGGTGCAGTGTGTCGAAGCGTACTCTCTGTATCCCCCGCTTGGTCGCTTCGCGGTCCGCGACATGGGGCACGTCGTCGGTGTTGGCATTATCAAGTCCGTCAAAAACATTGCTGCCAATGGTATGTTTTTTTTGCGTCCGTGTTTGCCGACCTAAATAATTAATATCCCGCTTCAGCTGACCTCGGATGAGTTCGGCGGGCTCGCAGAAATCTCCTCCCCAGCTTGTTGTTATCTACTCATCCATATCGTCCAGTGTTGCCTCATTACGAGTACAAGATTCTATACCAGCTCCGTCATAATTCGAGCATCCTCGGGAATTAGCAGACAGATGTACGAGAACCAGCAGTTTTGACAGCGACGCCGAAGAGGCAGAGAAGGGAGCTGTCGTATGGAAAGACACGCGGCCGTACACCAGAAACACCTAACTCTCTCCCACTTCTTTCTGCCCGACGCAGATTTTTTTTTAGGGGTATTATACTCGCGAGGTCCTTTTGGATTTCCTTTGTTGTCTTGGCCGCTCACTGTAGCTCCACTTCAGGAAATAAGTGCTTTCTCGAGGAACCACGACTCTAAAGCAACAACTCCGACTCGGACGAGTTCTCGACTTAACTCGGAGGTCATGCTTTCAAATCGCCACATAAATGTTCGGCACTGGAATGGATCAAGCATATTTCGACGCGGACACCTTATGCTCATCTTGTTAGAATTGGTATAGCTAGCTAAGAATACGTACCGTAGATATGCGTGCGGTCGGAGCGTAAAGTCCTTATCGACTTACACTAACTGGACAAAAGAAATGTCCGATCGATTTCGTGATCATATCTCCACATTGGGTGCATATTTCCCCTTCAACCAAAGTATAGGATTGTAGAGGAGGACCTGGCGGAGAGGGCTAGACAATCGATCAGATCAAAATATCAGGTTTCTGCATCATTCGGGCCGAAATACGGAAAAGATTGGAAGTTCGAATTTTCAAACTCTTGCCAGGATATTTTCTTGGGCAAACTAAGTGAATAAGATTGTAGCCCGGGATGTCCTCTACCATCCCACACTTTGAATTGTCCAAAAATATACAGGGGATAAGGAGATATGTGGCCCGCAAAATGGCTAGTTTCAAGCACTTTTGACCATTTTGAGCCGATTTGGCCGAGTTTGATGGTTTTTTTACCATTTTGCGGGCGCCATATCTCCTTATCCCCTGTATATTTTTGGACAATTCAAAGTGTGGGATGGTAGAGGACATCCCGGGCTACAATCTTATTCACTTAGTTTGCCCAAGAAAATATCCTGGCAAGAGTTTGAAAATTCGAACTTCCAATCTTTTCCGTATTTCGGCCCGAATGATGCAGAAACCTGATATTTTGATCTGATCGATTGTCTAGCCCTCTCCGCCAGGTCCTCCTCTACAATCCTATACTTTGGTTGGAGGGGAAATATGCACCCAATGTGGAGATATGATCACGAAATCGATCGGACATTTCTTTTGTCCAGTTAGTGTACGCTCGACCGCAGTATTTGTCTAGTCGACAGTCTGCGCTTTACACATCTTCTGGTGTATTCAGTTCCTATACCTCTCCGCACGGTTCGAAGTTCAATGCGCTGTGGCGAGAATATATTAATATGAGTCTGATGGCATCCTGCTTGCAGGAGTATGATATATGGCATTGCCCTTTGCATTTGCTTTGCATTGCCTCCGAGTCGTCAATTATTATGTCTGCCGGAAGGAGTTTCTTACACAAATCAGACTGCTAATATCCCGTTTCCCATATCCGCGATTCAGCTGCTGGTAGATCGATCCGGCAACCCCTCCGATTAGATGTGCCAATCAGCGCCGGCGCGCCATCAATTCACGTGGCCGTGTTTGCGACATGCACCGCCTCAGCGCTCATGTCGTCTCCGTTCACCTCGAAGCTAGGGACCAATTACTGTCCCCAGGACGAGGAGATAGCGGAGATCCAAACGCTTCTTACCGAGCCCACTATCCGATTGAAGCGTCTCGACGATGAGATCGCCAATTTGCAGAAGGCGCTAGATAAGCTCGCGGAAGAACGCGCTGGGCTCGGCGCCTATGTGGATGCCCACAGGGCCCTCATTTCGCCGGTTCGAAGACTTCCGCTCGACATAATCCAGGAGATCTTTGTAGCTTGCCTTCCAACCCACCGCAACTGCGTCATGAGCGCTGTGGAAGCGCCGGTGCTCCTTGGGCGCATATGCAGCTCTTGGCGATCCATATCCCTCTCCACACCTCGCCTATGGTCAAGGCTTCACATAGTGGAGCCTACCTGCCCCTTTAATGCCCCTGCCGCGTTCAAAGAGAAGGTGGCACAGCGACTTGAGACCACCAAGATGTGGCTCGGTCGTTCCGGCCGATGCCCACTGTCCATATCACTACAATGCACGTTTGACCACACCGCCTTCACCTCAGCGACCCAAAACCGTCTCATTCAAGACCTACTCCCATTCGCATCGCGTTGGGAGCGCATCAACTTCACGGCCATGTTTTCCAGTCTAACGACTATGATCCACCTTACACCGGCAGACGTGCCGATGCTCAAGTCGGTCTCCATCACTGAGATCCAGGAACCCATTGATGCCGCCGCCCGGTATAACTCGATGGGCTTCCTTCACGGCCCAACAATCTCCTCGTTTAACTTTGAGGGAAGCAGTTTCAGCCCTCTGGAATTGCCGCTGCGATGGGATAGGTTGACGGACCTTTCGATCGCAGAAAAATGGAGCTCTGAACCACCTTTTATGACGAGCGAAATGACACTGCAGGTGTTCTCCCGCTGCCCTCAGCTGCGGACTTGTCGCATACTCGTTTGTGATCCTCCCGATACCAGCAACGGAATCGGAGAGCCCGTTCTCGAGCTCTCGTTTCTTCACACACTTGATCTAGACTGTGACACCTTTTCGACAACCGCCTACCGCCTCTTCGGCCGGCTCTCCTTACCACAATTGCGGAATTTAAAACTTCGCGGAATGTTTGATAATGCCGACACGCCCTATACCCTCTTGCTCGCCACTACGCATATCGAAAAGCTCGACTTCACTATTGAGCTCTTCCCAAAACCATTCCTAGCGAATTTCCTTCGCGAGCTACCACCTACCCTTCGCGAACTCAAGATCAGCAAGTTCCTACCAGGCCTCCACAATCCGACTTTCGATGATGAGATTTTGGAATCCTTTAGCCCATCTGTTGACTTCCCAGCTCCCTGTTGCTCGGGCCTTCAGGAGTTGGAAATGGAGTACTCGTGCACCGTTTCCGACAAAATGCTCTTACGTTTCATCAGATCGCGAGCTCTAAAGCGTGTTATAATTCGCTTTGACCGGGCTATGGAGCTCGATATTCGCCCGGAACTAGAGCCTTTGGTGAAGAATGGGCTTCATCTCGCTCTCACATATCATACGCCTAGGGTGTCTTTTTCCCCTTGGATAGGCCTAGAGGATGCGCCGCACTTCTTTCAAGCTCCTTAAATGCCCGTGACATATCCCAAGGTACCTTGAACCAATCCCGTGTACGGAAGTTTGCCATAGACTATCTTTACAAGGCTTTCAGACCTGGTTTTCTTGTTCCATTTCCCCCAAATACGGTGCTTGGTTGTGGTCTTGTACACACGGTGGTAATATTATATCATGTTGGTGCGAAGTTCCCAGGGTGATGTGCATGGAACAACTGGAGATTGAATGCCCGCGTTTCAGATAGATGGGAAAATGGAAGGATGGTATTCGGAAGGCAGTCGATCTGCCCACGCGCCGTGACAAACCGAACGCGCGGCTGAAGCCAGGCAGACCAGAAAAGCATTGCTTCCTCACATAGTCACAACCAAACGAACCACTGAGCCAGGCGCGTGCGCAAGAATCATAGTCAATTCCCCGGAGGTCACGATCGCTACGCTATCAGAATTGCGGAAAACACTGCAGGCGCGGACGCGCGTAGATTTTCACTGGCAGTCTAAGTAAACTTTCTCTCGAAACCGCGGGATCGCCGCTCTTCGCAATCTGTCGCCTCCGATTAATGTTGTAACGTCCATTAGTAGCGCCATGAACGCAAACGCACACGATGGTGATGCGGTGGTAAGTGGGGAGAACACGAGTCGAGAGCGCCCACACGCGCCCACGTGTTTCTCTCCACCCCTCAACTCTTGGATCCCGTCTGCTACAACCGATGTTCAAGGCACCCCGGACCTGCCCTAGCTTTGTCTCTGCGAATAGCTTATCTACCCACAGGTGAACTTTGAACTTCAGTTGAGTTGGAGGTAGCTACAGGCCGAGGCTCAATTCGCAGAAATTCCAGAGGCTGAGTGGTCCATCGCTGAGTGTCGAGCTTTCAGCTGAAAATCCTACAAACATGTGAGATACAAGCTACTTCATTTGTAGCGTCTGCTTATAAGAGACTATGGCAATCCCACTTCGATCCGCCTCGCCTCATGTCTGCCAGTGGTGGGCAAATAAATACAGATTCTCGGTTGCGCCTGGAGAAAATTGATATAGGTAAGGTGATTAGACTTTTTCGGCCGCTCCAATCCATCTCATCGAGGTCTTACGCTTGATGCGTCGTACCGACAGTGGTACCGCATGTTTAAGTAAGTTTTGGCGCCACAGTGATTGGTCGACAGCCTATTGTTCTTCTATGCTTGACAGCAGAGCTTATTTCGGAGCGCCTTGGCGTTGATTCGACCCGCCAGACAACTGATTGTCGACTTTCTGTTTAATTTTGGTTGATTTTAGGAGTCGTCACGTGCACTCGGCAACCGCCGAACCCTCTTGCTTTTGACTTCCACCCGTATGGTTTGCCTCTCAACTTCACCTGAGATTTCGACGTCCTTTATCTGATCTCTGGATCTCTATCAACGCCGCTGGGAGAAATCTGCCAGTGTTTCCTTGTAGCAGTGTCTTGAGGAGTGCCAGTGGAGCTGCCTCTAGCTTGGGATTGAGACACTGTTCCTTCGTCAAGCGTCAAGTGGACGCACACCAGAAATATTGTTCCGCCAGCCTTGGGCTGAGCCCATCTTTCAATCATTGACCGCTTACGCTAAATCTCGAACTCCGTGGGTCCGTCCGTCTGACTAGTCTGCGTCATCCGCCGCCTTCAGAATCAAGACCAAGGAGAAAACTCTATGTCAGCAGCCTTCGAACTCAGAACTGGGGCAATACGCATGCATTCCCACCAGCCGGTATTGGCTTCGGTTGAACTTGAGGCTCCAAGTCCTCCATGATTCAGGTCTTCTTCTTTCACCGCAAAGCCAGGACCAAGCCAGGACCAATCATTGACCGGCGACCCTAATCTCAAACTCCGTGGGTCCGTCAAACTAGTACCTCGTCACGCGCCGCCTTTATAATCGAGATCGGGAGGAAAGTCTATGCCAATAGCTAAATGTCGCGCCCCACATCGAGACCTACGAACAGTGATTGGGCTACGGCAGAACTTGGGAGTCCTCCAACATTTCTGCCTCCTCTGTCAAACTCAAAATTAGGGACTAATTATTGTCCCAATGACGTGGAGATAGCGCAGATCCAAGCCCAAGCCCTACTGAACCCGGCCTTCGCTTGAAGCATCTCGACGATGAAATGGCCGAGTTGCAGAAGGCACTCGACAAACTGGCCGACGAACGCGCCAGATTCATTGCCCATATGGATGCTCATAGGGCTCTCATTTCGCCGCTTCGACGATTGCCGCTCGACATCCTCCAGGAAAATTTCCTGGCCTGCATCCCAACACACCGCAACTGCGCGATGGGCGCCGCAGAAGTACCTGTCATCCTCAGGCGCATATGCAGTTCCTGGAGAGCCATAACTTTCTCCACGCCCCACCTGTGGTCACGGCTTCACGTCGTGGAGCCGACCTGCCCCTCTATTTCCTGCTTTACGCTCTTCAAAGCGAAGCTGGCGCAGCGACTCGAGGCCACCAAGACGTGGCTCGGTCGATCCAGCAACTGCCCCCCTCTCCATATCCTTTCATTCCACGTCTGCCGCTATCGGTTTCAACGCGTCAGCTCTCCAAAACCAACTCATTCGGGCTCTGCTCCCCTTCGCACCGCGTTGGGAGCACATCACCTTCACGGCCCCTTTTCATGTTTTAGCCACCATGTCCCACCTTACCGAGGCGGATGTGCCGATGCTCCGGTCCGTGAGCACCAACGAGGTCAACCGGCATATACCGTCCAATAGAAATCATTTGCTTTCCTCCACGGCCCGAGGTCCATTCCGTACACACTAAAAACAATTTTTATCTTACAGAACTACCACTTCGCTGGGATCGCCTAACAGACCTTTCGATTTTGGTGGAGACGGTGGCAAACTGGTCGACTTCAGCCGGTGCCTACAGCTGAGGACTTGGCGGCTCCGCGTTCATGACAGTCGCGACACTAGCGGCGGGGTCGGAGAGCCCACTGTTCTCGAGTTCCCTTTTCTTCACACACTGGACCTGGAGTGTCGCACCTCATCAACTCTTTATCAGCTATTCAACCGCCTCTCCCTCCCATAAATGCGGGATGTAAGTTTCACGGAGAATTCGACTCACAGTATCTTACGCTCCCTTGCTCGCCGCTTCTCCGCGCCTCGAAACCCCCTCGATATCACCACCGAACTGCTTTCGATGCCCTCCCTGGCCCATCTTCTTCGCGGGCTCCCGCCTACCCTCCGCGAAATTAAGATCAACAAGTCCTCTAGACTCTCTAAATGACGACCGAGAGATTTTCGATGGCGACATTCTAGAATCCCACATCCCATCTCTCGCGACTTCCCCGCCTGTTGTCCCGGCCTGCAGGTGCTGGAAATAACTCACCCGTGTTGTTCCTTCTCCGACGGAACCCCCCTGCGCTTCATCAAATCGCGGGCTCTGAAGCGTTGTTTTAATCTGGCGGTGGGGCTCGACATCCGTCCGAAACTACAGCCATTAGTGCGGAATAGGCTTCATCTCCAGCTCACGTATATTCCGCCTAGGGTGTTTCGCTTTGCCCTTGGGACGGCCTGGCGGATGCGCCAGACTTCACTCAGACTTTGTGAGTGTCTGCGGCGGTAAATTCTGTCTTGCTAAAGGTATGTCGGACGAGTGCCTCCCTCGGAAGCTTCGCATTGAGTTGGACACCAGGGCTTCCGACGCTAATTCATGGTTATTCATTTTGTTTCCAAACTGTAATCGGAGTATTATGTGAAAATCCGGGGTAAACAGGGAGGGATGGAATCGGGATACTACACACCTCTATACATTAAGAAGGGCTTACAAAGTAATCTACCGAACGAATTCAGATGGATAGCATTTACTAGTAGCATCGGT
Organism: Mycena latifolia; assembly: GCA_029289555.1. Taxonomy (NCBI): domain Eukaryota; kingdom Fungi; phylum Basidiomycota; class Agaricomycetes; order Agaricales; family Mycenaceae; genus Mycena; species Mycena latifolia. Next base: position 218,254 of record JARJLE010000116.1, on the reverse strand, counting down.
CAACAAACGATAGGGAGAAATTCCACACGCGCCTACAAGCCTACAACGAAGCGCTTAGTCAGACGGGCGGTGGAGGAGAGCCTGCCATCGTCGAAAGCATACTAGCCCGGGATCGCGAGCACCAGCCTGGCGGCGGGACGCCGTGCGCATCTTAAGACGCTCACGGTGTCTGCGCTCCCACTGCCCAGCGTCCCGTTGATTTCTTTCGGCGGCCCGCACACCTCTAGACCGCGCTTGTCTCGTATCGAGCGTCCTGCACAACGTTGGACTTCTCCGCGCGCAGCTGGACGTGATCCTCAGGAGACGGATATCGCCACCCCTGCCTGGCGCCCCGCACAACGTGTGGACGCGAGGCGATACTTAGTAGGACAACGGCGGCATAGTATCACCACCCTCTCCCCAGCCGTGTGTCCCGACACCGCGCACATCTCGACGTCAATGGCGAGGGACGCGTCTGTCCCCGCGTACCTCCACCTCCACCTCTGCATCGCGCGGAAAGACCGTGGGGGCACCGACACCGACATCCACCCCATCGTGCTCGTGCTGTCCCGCGGTGGAGCCCCGTCAGGGGGGCTCGCCGACACCTCGTGCAAGGGAGCGCGTCTTACACCGCACGCGCTCTGGCTCCACCACCCCTCGTCTTCCTCTTCTACCCTAGGCGTTCCTCCGGCCCACGTCTAAACACAGCGGCAGGGGCTTCTACCCCAAGCCCCCGACCCCAAGCCCAAAAAAGGGGTGGAGGAGGACGGCCGCGCTGAGGAGGGCAGGCCCATGACGCCCATATCAGCCCTGAGTGAAAACGAGAGAAGGGAGGCAACGACGCCCCGCCTGCCCGGGAGTTGCACGCCGACCACGACCCCAGCGAGTCTGCAAAAAGACGCTCGCCTGCGGCGCGGACCTCGCGCCCACCCACCATCCCCCTACGCCAAAATGCGCGAGTGTGGGACGGGCGGGGGTGAGCGATACGATTACGGGTGTGCCGAGTGTTACCCGCGCGCAATGGAGGCAAGGCGTAGAAGCGAGCCAGAGGATGGGTTACCGTCTACATACGCCGCAGAGGACGAAGTGCCGCATCGTGCGACAGTGCTGTGCCTGGGATCCGCGACATAGATGTCCTCCCCCGTGGGCAAGGCCGCCAGCAATGCGTGGCGCAGCCCTCCTCCTCGCCTCGTCTACCGCCGTCAGACCCAGACGAGAGAAAGATAGTAGCCTCGTCAATGCCCCGGGGACGAGACCCCGCGCGGAGAGGACATCTCGACACCACGAGAAGGAAGGCAGGAAGAACGCTCCCATACATCGACTGCGATGCCACGCTGGAGAACAGCTGCCCCCGCCCACACTCGTCATCGCGCCAGGCCCTCCGCAGACACCCCGCGCCACGAGACCACGCCGTTTGCAGAAAGAGCGCATACGCCAGGCAACGCGCCGAGACGCAAACATCGACACCGTGCGTCGCCACGGTGGACACCGCGCTACGACTCGTGCTGCGCGGATAGAGCCCGCAACATCACGGCTAGCGGCATGCAGTGCTCGCTCCAAGAGAGTTTGACCGAAAACGTCGCACCTGGCGTCGTTGGGAAGAGCGCGGAGAGGAGGGCCAGCATCTGAGTGAGCGCAGAGCTCTTGTGTCCTTTAAGAGTCCGTTGTGTGCTGGTGGTACTGAGCGTCGATCGGCACCTTGAGATCTGTGAGTACGATCTCTCCATCCAGTAACGTTTTAACCCACAATTCGTCGTGCTCGATGCCCCTAGCCCGAATCGCCGTCCTTGCGCCTCCCCTGCACGGGCTGATTAGTCAGCTAGCACAGCATCCCGGACAAATCCGTGACCGCATTTTGCCGTCATCTACGTTGCTCTCTATTTATCGCATTCACCAAGGCATTCACCATGGATGAAGACGACACTTCTGGATCTGAGATAAATTGACCAGAACTCATCCAATGGCATGCAACCCATTTTATGTAGTTTATTTTAGTGTATTTTGCATGCATGCCCAAAGGGACTGCAGTGTCGAGTTCAGGATATGGGGCTTCTTGGGAGCTGTGTGTGGATAGCCACCCATGCATTAGTTACCTTGTTCGCACTCAATAAACTGGTTGTTCCAATTGTGGGACCGTGCCAGTATAATATATCCTCCTCCTCCTCCTGACATGAACACTTTATCTATTCCGAATTTAGTGTCCAATCCTAAGGGAAGATCGGGAGAAGTTCTCCGGTGTCACCGAGCAGTCACGTCTTCTTCGTCTAAATGGCAAGGTCTAAATGGGACAGGCCAAGCAAAGACCGACAACAATGAGCTCCCATGATCCACGTGAAGTACATAACTATTGCTGAAGCGGTCCCATTGAGAAAACCAGCGATCCCGCACGGAGTCAAAATTGACCCCACAGCAGACTACATATCGCCATTCCCTCATTGAGTAAATCATTTCCTTTCATTCTATATTGATACACTCGAGGAATTCCTGGACTTGTGCATGTCGACCGTGTCGAGGTCGTCTGTAAGCTCCCGAGTCACGGCGTAAAATGTAGACAGTTCCCGGTGACGCCGGTGGAGCTCCAGCGGCGGTTGCGCCTATACGGCAGTAGAATTAGTACTGAGTTCTGGGAGAGTTGAACTGCTGGGGAGTTGCAACTTACATGATCCTGAAGGACGACGTGAGATCGACTGAGTCATGTTTGCGACGTCCAAGAGAACGAAAAGACATACAATGGCCGAGCTGATCTGCTGACTAGCTGTTTGATCAAAAAGCACGTTCACGGTGTAATGCGATAAGGCGTCTTCCTTCCAGGGCCGTGCATTCAGCCTTGTGTGTTCAGTTGAACGATTAATAGAGAATAAAAAACAAAAGATACTTGCGTGCTGAGCAAAGCATTGGTATAAAGCTTCGATAGTGGGAAATCCCAGATGAATTGACTGAGGGTAGAGGTGAGTTCAGGTTCCGCAGCGGAACCTCGGCTTACAGGGTTGTGCCCTGGAGGTCATGGCCATTCGAAATGAGTACATGTGGACAAGCGTGGGAAGAGTGAGCTGACGGGCGTGAACAAGAAGAACAGTAAATCGAGAAGTGCTGTGACGGCCGTAATGGATCCTGTTTGCACTGTTACTGTGAACAAGATAATCATCATTTTCTTGCCGAGTCTCGATTGAATATTGCCCAGGCTTACAACGGATGATCCTGTCAGCGTATCGATCCGTGATTCGGGTACCAGTTTTGCGAGTGTACTATCGCGAAAATGAAATTAAAATCACTGGGCAGACGGCGACAAGACACACCAGGGAATAAATGAGAGCCCCGCTCAGGATGACATCGCACGCGGCTGTCGAGGAGAGCCATGTGATGACGAACGGATGGAAGTGCCCAAAGCCCGCGTAATCGGGTTGAAGGCTGACCATGACTGTGACAGAGATTCCGCCCCCTGATATGCGTAAGGCGAAGCGGTGAAGAAAGTTTTTTGTTGAAATTTTCACCAAGGGAAATTATGGAGAGGAGAGCGATAAGACCCGGAAAGAAGTATGATTGCGTGAGCATTTTCACTCTCCAGGCTACGAAAAGCTGGACGGGCGTAGATATTGCAACCTGTACGGTTTACTCAGTGGGCACCCGAAGTGAGAACAAACAATTCACTGTAACTGCGGCATCTGTGATGCACCGATACTTCAGCGAAGTACTGCGCCGCACAGGGCTGCACTGTACACACCTGGCCGGAGAACTGTTTACGGAATTAGAACACCATCCTCAAAATTCAACTCTGGCATACTCACGCAGAGGAGAGATTTCAACTGCCCTGGGAGTTGCTAAGTGCGAGCCATTCAGAATGTCGCGCAGAAACAGAAGAACATAAAAATACCGTATCTGACGATCAAGGGCTCGTAGATGAGTCCAATGTCGAACACGGTGTTGGCAGTCTCAGCGATGAGGAGATAAAGTACCTGAAATGAAAATTTAGCGAGCGTTTCGCCGGGGGGGTGACTCGGACTTTCGCACAAGATAGCGGAACCATTCTCGGTCCCTATGCACCGTTGAATACAACAAGCCGTCCGACCAACATGGAATACAAATACCGTTTATATCGGGTGTAATACATCAACATCTGAACGGCCACTCAGTATTTGTTATTTAATAAGAAGATGCACCAACCTGGACGAGTGAAACCTACAATTTCACCGTCAGTAGAAGGAAATCTGACATCTAATCGCGCATACTCCATATAGTGTGGTGTTGAGGAGTACCCCGATAAGCAATGGGCCAAAGCTGCAAAATATTTTAAATACATTACTAAGCTGCTGGATGACAAAAAGGTGAACCACGTACAGGAGCTCGACATTCGGTGGCGTTGCTGGGGTGGGGGGCGCTGGGGTGGACGCCATCGGGTGGGATGTATGAAGCGAAAAGGGATCAGCTAGATCCTGCGATAGTTTTATAAGTGGAGTCGTTATCTCGTAAATTGATCAGCGGCGGAGGTAATCCCGAGGTGTGAATGCCATTGGTGGCGTGGGTCCAATTGTATTGAGTTTCTTCTCGGCGGAGATCCACTACGGCATCTTCTAATGATGGACAGCGATGCAGACTGCTGCGCCGAAATTCGCCTCGTCGGTTTCTTGATAGGCTGGCGATATGTGATCCACTTTAAGAGCGTCATATACTCAGTTGCCAAGCTACGAGTTCTTGCTTAAGCTGGTCTCCTCGATGAAAGCAGTTCAGGCGTTTGCGAAGTGCGTCGACCTCTTCCAACAATTCCCGCAATATTTTCCCGTTGTTTTTCGTGTTCCTAGGCCTGGATAGATCCCGTTAGCCAAGTGTTTTCGTGAGCCATCTAGTTGCTATCATTGATGTAGCTAGGTTACCACAGCGATCTGACCGTCAATGACTATAGCGTACATTCGGGACGCGATGTACGTAGGTACAGTACCTGCTTGTTCCTTATAGTTACCTCCGCAGTAATACACTCCTCCTCCTCCTCTTTTGAGGGGTGGCACAACCAGCCCGAAGTACAAACTGCCAGAGAATGACTAGTCAAGTCAAGGCGCGTCAGAATTGAATGGTGCCAGTATGAATAGCCTGCGGAGACAAGAACATCATATAGGACCGAGGAGCTCCCAAGGCAGTGTCCCCGGGCGTTTATCGAGGACTTTCTGCCGTTAGATTTTTCCTGGTACCGGGGTCTCAAACAATTTTCTGATCTGTCCGATCATGACGGTCAATAATCTGAAGTCCGGCTTGTGAGATCTTGTTTCCAGTTGTCTTCTGCTTGTCCCCCTATATATCCGCGTACTCCTCTTTGTCCTAAATCACTCCTCGAAATCTATGCAAATAACAACTATGGGTATACATCGACGACAACCGTCGGCTCTCACCACCTGCACACGGCGATTTCAATCCCTGTATCCTGAGGGACATTGATGATCCTGATGCACCTACTGTAATAATCATCCGACCAACTGTTCACAACGGGGTTTCACCCGTCACCTATGGTGTTCATTTCCTAACTGTTCATTCCTCGGCAATCATGAGAAAATTCCCATATATGATAGTCCGGCAAAAGCCGGACCAGAAAAATTTCACGTTTTTTGGCGTATTTAGGTCCCAAATTTCGCCGTCACCGTCACCTCTACCAAAAGTGTTCAGTTCATCTGAACACTTGGTCGGATTACTACAGTAGTGTTGTCAGGGTCTGGTCGGGCTTGGGCTGAAAATATCCCGAGCCCGACCTACCCCTTAGGTCGGGTCGGGCTCGGCTTGGTTCAATTTTTTTCCACTGTGCTGAGGTGAATATTTGAGTGCTCAAAGAGCTTATTAACCATAAGATGAACTCCCTGAATGCATACAACATGTTTTCAGTGGCCATAATGACTCTCTCGAAGGTGTGAATAATCTGGGAGTCCACCGAGAACCCCGGGATTTTCCGTACCCACCTCCCGGAACTCAACAACAAGGTGAAATGGATGGAAGACCTTGGCCTCAAATGGCGCCAATGCACCTTTTTGGCCGGCACCAGTCGATACCAGTTTGGCACCAGAGCCAGTGGGGGCGCCAGTTTCACTCGGAGGGGCGCCACTTTTACTGCGTGAGTGAGCGCCAGTGCGACCAATATCGGCACCAAATTGACGCTTCGATTTGGTTCAGCAATGGCTGAAATCCGGCACAAGGTCTGTGCGTGGGGAGTCAAGGTGACAGCATGACAGCAACTCTACTTCTGACGTCCATCTCCTCCCTCTGCAAGTCCAGCCTCTGCACTTTGCCAGCTGAAGTTCCATTCATGACTCTGTGCATTGCTTGCTTCCAACCTCACCCTTCACTCAGACCATTTCAAGGAAATTCACAGAAATTTGGTATCACATTGAATGCAATGGCTTCAATCTTCCTCCAGGACACACTCCCAGCTCAAAAAGAATGAATCATCACGGGCTTGTATCCTTCATTTACTAAGAGCAGTCGCTTGAAATGCCATAGACTCAATACTAATGTGCTGTCAATGGTATGTTTCTTGCGTCTGTGCCCGCCGACATAAATATTTGGTATCCCGCTTCAGCTGACCTCGGATGAGTTTAAATTCGGTACCGCGCTCGCAGAAATATTCTCAGCGGCTTGTTGTTATCTACTCATCCATATCGTCCAGTGTTGCCCCATTACGAGTACAAGATCCTATAACCAGCTCCGTCATAAATTCGAGAATCCTCGGGAATGAACAGAGGTACGCAGTTCTGACAGCGACACCGAAGAGGCAGAGTAAGGAGCTGTCATATGGAAAGGCACGCGCCGGCCACGTACCGGAAACACCCGACTCTCCCGATTCTCTCTGCCCGATGCAGATTTTTGGATTTCCGTTGTTGTCTTGGCCGCTCACTGTCGCTCCACTTTGAATAAGTATTTTCTCGAGGAACCATGACTGGATGCCTGAAAGTGGTAAAATCTGTCGGCTTACTCTACAGCAACACCTCCGACTCGGACGAGCTCTCGACTTGACTCGGAGGTCTTGCTTTCAACTTCCCGGACGAATTTTCGACGCTGGACTGGATACAGCATGTTTCGACACGGGCACCTTTATGCCACCCTCTGGCATATCCAGTTCTGATACCTATTCGCAAGGTTCGAAGTTCAATGTATGTCATTGCTGTGGGGAGAAATCTGATGGCATCCTGTTTGCAGGAGATATACCATGGCGTTCCCTTTGCATTTGCTTTGCGTAAGGAGTTCCTTACACAAATTCGGCTGCTGATATCGCCTTTCCCATATCCGCGCCGGTTCAGCTTCTGGTTAGTCCTGTTGTTACAAAGGGGGTCCGATCGGGGTTTCCGCTTATTACCAATCAACTCTGCAGCACTGGGAATCATGTATTTGCAGCAGGCAAAGATGCAAAGTCATACTTTACCCTGCTCAGAAGAGTTCTGTCTCTTCAGAATTTTGCAAATTGGCCGAGATATTGAGCTATTCAAAAAGTTTGATGGTCACTTTATGAGTATTTGCCAAATGATTGATAAAAGATTGGGAATCACTGCAATTCGCCCGCCAAAAGATTGGTAATAAGCTGGAAGTCCGATCGGACCCCCCTGATAGCCAACAGACTTCAAGAAGCAAGGCACGAGCTTCGCGTTGAAGCGTCTGTCTATGAGAGACTAGCTTCTGGTAGATCGATCCTGCAACCCCTCTCATTCGATTTACCCAATCGCGCCGGCGCGTCACCATCATTCCTATTCTATCGTTTCAGCTTCCAGTGAGGCGACGCGGCAGCCTTACCCTCCGATTCGATGTGCCCAATCACCGACGCGCCAATGCGCCATCAATTCACGTGGTCGTGTTTGCGACATGCACCGCCTCAACACTCCTCATGTCGTCTCCGTTCACCTCGAAACTAGGGACCAATTATTGCCCCCAGGACGAGGAGATATCGGAGATTCAAACGCTTCTTACCGAGCCCACACTCCGATTGAAGCGTCTCGACGATGAAATCGCCGATTTGCAGAAGGCGCTCGATAAGCTCGCGGAGGAACGCGCCGGGCTCAGCGCCTTTGTAGACGCCCACAGGGCCCTCATTTCGCCGGTTCGAAGACTTCCACTCGACATAATCCAGGAGATCTTTGTAGCTTGCCTTCCAGCCCACCGCAACTGCGTCATGAGCGCTGTGGAAGCGCCAGTGCTCCTTGGGCGCATATGCAGCTCTTGGCGATCCATTTCCCTCTCGACACCTCGCCTGTGGTCAAGGCTTCACATAGTGGAGCCTACCTGCCCATATAATGCCCCTGCTATGTTCAAAGAGAAGGTGGCGCAGCGACTTGAGACCACCAAGATGTGGCTCGGTCGATCCGGCCGATGTCCCCTGTCCATATCATTACAATCTACGTTTGACCATACCGGCTTCACCTCAGCGACCCCAAACCGTCTCATTCAGGACCTACTCCCATTTGCATCGCGTTGGGAGCACATCAGCTTCACGGCCCTATTTTCCAGTCTAACGGCTATGACACACCTTACACCGGCGGACGTGCCGATGCTCAAGTCGGTCACCATCTCCGAGATCCAGGAGCACATTGCTGCCGCCGACCGATACAACTCAATGGACTTCCTTCACGGCCCAAAAATCTCTTCATTTAACTTAATGGGAAGCAATTTCAGCCCTCTGGAATTGCCACTACGATGGGATAGGTTGATGGACCTTTCGATCGTAGAAAAATGGAGTTCTGAAGCACCATTTTTGACGAGCGAAATGACACTGCAGGTGTTCTCTCGCTGCCCTCAACTGCAGACTTGCCGCCTACTCGTTCATGATCCTCCTGATAGTAGCAACAGAATCGGAGAGCCCGTTCTCGAGCTCTCGTTCCTTCATACACTTGATCTAGACTGTGACACCTTCTGGACAACTGCCCCCCGCCTCTTCGGCCGGCTCTCGTTCCCACAATTGCGGAATTTAAAACTTCGTGGAATATCAGCTGACGACAACGTACCCTATGCCCCATTGCTCGCCACTGCTCAGCTCATCGAAAAGCTCGATTTTGCGATCGAACTGTTCTCAAAATCGCTTCTTGTTAATTTCCTTCGCGATCTACCGCCTACCCTACGAGAACTCAAGATCAGCAAGTTCCTCGCAGGTTACTACGATTCACGCCTGACTTTCGATGATGGGATTTTAGAGTCCCTCAGCCCATCTGCCGACGTCCTCACTCCCTGTTGCCCGGGCCTCCAGGAGTTGGAAATGGATTACTCGTGCACCGTTTCCGACAAAGCACTCTTACGTTTCATCAGATCGCGGGCCCTAAAGCGTGTTGTAATCCGCTTTGACCGGGCTATGGAGCTCGATATTCGCCCGGAACTAGAGCCTTTGGTGAAGAATGGGCTTCATCTCGCACTCACTTATCATGCACCTAGGATGTCTTTTTCCCCTTGGATAGGCCTAGGGGATGCGCCGAACTTCTTCCAAGCTCCCTAAGTGCCTGCACCTTATCGCGTATTCGCATAAAGGTACATTGAACCAATCCCGTGTTCGGAAACTTGGATTGACTATCTTTGCAAGGCTTTCAGATCTGGCTCCATTTTCCAACAAACAAGGTGCTTGGTTGTAGTCTTGTACACACGGTGGTCATATTGTACCATGTTAGTGCGAGGCGACAGTTCACTTTCAGTGGACAGGCTCGAGCCTAACACCAGGGCTTCCGACGCTAACTCGTGGTTATTGATTTTGCTCTTATTGGAGTATTCGGAGTAAACAGGGCGGGACGGAGTCGGGATACACGCCTCTATACATTAACCAGGTTTACAAAATAATCTACCGAATCGAATTCTGATGGATAGCTTCTGAGAATACCATCGATTTAAATTGACAAATGATAAGGAGAAATTCTGAGTGCCCGCCGAAAGTAAGCGCGGCGAAGAGCGGCGGCAGAGAGTACCCTGGCACCCACACGTGCCTACAAGCCTATAATGCAGCGCTCAGTCAGACTGACGAGCTTGCTGTCGTCGAGCGCACCCCACCATCCAGGCGCGCGGGACGTAGCGCAGGACGCCGTACACATATTGATGTGACCTTCACAGCGTCTGCGCCCAGCGTCCCGCAGGTCTCTTCCAGCGTCCCGGCACACATCCACACCGCGCTTGTCGAGCGTCGAGCGTCCCGCACAACGGTGTTTCTCCACACGTAGTGCGGGAGGCCCGACGTGCTCCTCGGGCGATAGATGTCGCTGCCTCTGCCGAGCGCCCCGCATAACGTGTGGACGCGACACGACGCTTAATAGCACAGCGGCGACGGACCCGTGTATCGCTGCCTCTCCCCAGCGCCCCGTACACCGTGCTTCCTGACGCCGCGCGCATCTCGACGTCAACGGCGAAAGAGGGGCCTCTCCTCATGTACCTCCCACCTTGGCCTAGCGGGTCGCACACGGACCATGGGGGCACCCCGCACCCGGATCGGATCGCGCTCTCGGTCCCGCTAGCAGCAGCTCGACAACATCTCTGCGCCTTTCGTGCGAGGGAGGCCGTCTGACACCGCACATACGCCGACTACACCACCCCTCGTCTTCCTCTGCGCCTCCACTTCCCCGGGCTCCCATCCCCGGGCACGTAGCGCAGAGCTCTCATCTCCAAGCACGCATCCAAAGCCCGACCAAGCTCGAGGGAAGAGCGGTGAAGGAGGACGGCCGTGCTGAGCAGGAGCGGGCCCATGACGCCCATATCAGCCCTGAGTAGAAACGAGAGAAGGGAGGCAACGACGTCCCGCCTGCCCGGGAGCTGCACGCCGACCACGACCCCCCCGAGTCTGCAAAAGACGTTCGCCGGCGGCGCGGACCTAGCACCCACTCATATCCCCGCGGGCCAAAATGCGCGAGTGTGGGACGTGCGGGCGTAAGCGATACGGGTGTGCGAGTGCCACCCGCTCGTCGTAAGAGCCCAATGGAGGCAAGGCGCAGAGGGGTGTAGAAGTGAGCCCAGAGGATGGCTTTTCGTCCACATGGGCTCAAGGGATGAAGCCCCGCATCATGCGACGGTGCCGCGCCCGGGATCCGCGACATAGATCTCCTCCCCCGTAAGCAAGGCCGCCAGCAATGCGTGGCGCAGCCCTCCTCCTCGCCCCGCCTACCGCCGCCAGACCCATACGAGAGAAAGAAAGCAGCCTCGCCAATGCCCCGGGGAAGAATGCCCACGCGGAAAGGACAGCACGACACCACGAGAAGGAGGGCAGGGAGAGCACCCCCAGCCATCGACTACGATGCCACGCTCAGCCGAATGGGGCCCACCATGGCATTAGACAAGACGCCGGCCAGCTACGGCAGCTCGTACATGCGCTAGCCCATCATCGCGGCCACAGCTCTCCGCCATCGCGCCGGGCCTTCCGCACACAGCCCAAGACCAGAGACCACGCCGCTTGCAGAAAGAGGAAAAGTGAGGTGCGCACGCCACGAAACGCACCGAGACGCGGACATCGACACCGTGCGTTGCCACGCCGGACACCGCAGTAACGCCTCGTGCAGCGAGGATAGAGCCCGCAACGTCGCAGTGAGGAGGTGAGCTACCGGCTCGTAGTACATAGCTCTAAGAGAGATTGTCGGAGAAGGATGCGCCTGGCGTCATTGGGAAAGCGCGGAGAGGAGGGCCAGCATCCAAGGAAGCTTGAGGATTCACAGCGCTCTCGCCACTTGTGCCCTCGAAGAGTCTGACGCGGTGTCCTGGTACTCGGCGATGTCACCGCACGGCACTGTACTGCTGTAAAACTAGCTGTTAGCCTAAGAACGGAGGGAAGACGCGGAGGACACACGGATGCTTGTCTTCCATTTGAATCGCTAGTGTTGCCGCGTCATGCTATAGCGAAGTCGGGGACGGACGAGTCGGCGGGACGACTCCGCCAAAAGACCAGTGTTTTTGTCTTTCAAGTCCTTCTCCTTTCTTCATCCGGCCAGTGTTCGATGCGGAGCCAACAACTACGTGTTCGTTCAGGAGCACCATAATGTGGTGGATATAAGAGTGTGAGAGTACTTTGGTCGCCGCCGTCACCCGTGACAAGCGTGACGATCTCACCTTTCGTCCTCCCATCTCGCCAGTTCATTCCCCCAGCCGCGCACGGACTATTAGTATTGGCAACCACTGGACGAGTTGAAGGATACACCACGCGCCCAGTGCCTGTCGCTGGAACCTTTATCCCCGGGAATGAATAAAGTCCACCTGACTCGAGCTCAGAGTCCTGAATGTGGCTACTCGAACCCGCTCTCAAGGCAGCCGCAAGTACGCGTAAATCACTATTAAATGGACTCCCAATGATCCGTGGACCGAATCTGCCATTTGCCTTCAACACGTCGGCTCGAGGACGCCCCCCGTTTCTGCGTATCGACCCTTGAGCGCGTCGTGTGGTGCGCAGACCTCGCGACTTGGACGCCCACAGCTCGGCCCTCTAAGTATCTCTCAGCTCGCATCTCGCACTTCTTCACGAAACATCTAGGCGCTCGGGACTCTCCTTCTCGTCTCCGTCTGCACCCGCCGCATACACCCAGCTCCCGTCAACCGTCTACGAAGCCGAGACCACCATCCACAAGCCTCGCGTCGATCCTTGGTGTCCCCATCATGCGCGATTTGAAGGCCAAGCTCACCCACCTCATTCCAAGTGGGCGTTCTCAGGTTCAAGCTGGACTCGTTCGTACGCCTAGGCTCGCTATCATCATGCGAGATTGTCCCGGATAATGATAATCAGGCATTTAGGGAACTTGGCGTCCTTGAATCTCACCTGTATCCGCCTCGCACCAATCCTACTCTACCGTTCTTAGACAGCCGTTTGTATCTTGAACCTATCCTATTGAAATTCCGAGTCGGATTCCCAAGTGCGGGCGTGTGAATTCAATTGCACATGTACATATCATTTAATTCAACCGAAATCCAACTTCCAAGTCACAGCTCGCAGAACGTTCATTCGACATTTAATATTAAGTCAGCCACTCATAATAGTGTCGGCCTGGTGGTGTAACGGCAACATACCTACTCCGTTTTATATAGGCGAAACGGAATGTTTCGGCAGGAGCACCTTGTTCGACTCAAGGCCAGGCCATTTCCTATGTGAATTCTTTTCTTTTTATTTTTCCTTCCTTTCCTTTCTTTATGCTGTTTCTAGAGATCATGTACATGGCCTTCTTTTAGGCAATGCAGAAAGTGGCTTGGTGGTGTAGTGGTAACACACCTGCTTTATTTAATGAAGGTTAAAGTGGGTTAAGCAGGAGTCCCTTGTTCGATTCAAAGTCAGGCCATAGTAGCCATATAGTGAGGCTTTTTTTTTTTTCACTTCTTTGTATTTCGCACCGCTAAAATTGGTATCCACCTCTATGGTTGCACTTCCATTGTTCAGCTCGACAGTTCACTGCATCTTCTGCGTTGAATTTCGACTTTCGGGAGAGCCCCGAATCTGTGCCGGCTTGAACACTCAGCTCTGATTCTCAAATTTACGCATTGAACTCCACCCTGGCGTGTTTTCGGCGTGTCTGGCTTTTATTTCCTGCCTTTGTCTCAGTCTATTATGCGTCCAATTTCTCCTTGGCAAGTCCCTCCATAGCCCCATCTTTGGGCCAATTTATTCAGTTGCTACGGATGAAACCAGATTAGAATAATCCTAGAGGTCGTGCACGTATAGGCAAATGTAAGCAAAGTAGCCACAGGCCCGGTGGTGAAACGGTATCACATCCCTTTCTCATAAAATTTGCTTCCGAAGATATGTTGGGAGGTTTCTTGTTCGAATCAAGGTCAGGCCGTCTGTAGGGACCTCTTTTTTTCTTCTTTTTTCTCACTCATGAAAAAATAATGGTCTTCCATTGATTTCGGGGGAGGGTATGCAATGGTCCAGTGATGTAATGGTCAGCATATCTCCTAAGGCTGCGGATGTTGCTGGGCCTTGTTTGCCTTTTTTCCGCGGTTGTTTTTTGCGTGCTTCTTATATTACTCCTTTTATCGGGGCAAAATTGAAATCCGTATTGTAAGGCAAAACCAAGCAAAGCGCTGTATGGTTCGGATGCCTGAAGAGAAGAAAGTTAAAGTTACACCCTCGTTGATTTCGCCACGTGAGCTCGGCATCCGCCGGACTGTCTTGCTCTTAACTTCCACGACTCGCACACTCGTGCGTTAGCTTTCTATCGAACTAATTCGCTTCATGAGGATCTCGCTTGCTCTCCGCTCTACTGCTAGAACGCTAACGGCTGGCACGATGGCCGCTGATCTGGATGGTGGCATAGCTATCCGAGATCTCCTATTCCTTTGCAGACGAAAGATGGCGATTTACACCCTAGGTAATTTTTTTGCAACGGGTGACCCTGGCTCTGCGCCCCTCTCCCCAGTGAGGTTACGTCTCGAGTACTTCTGCATGAGTTCTAAATTCTGGCAGTCCAATACGTCTTTATCCGGGAAAAAGAGTATGCTATCTGCGCCGGCCAACTGGCTTTCCCCACCGTGTCAAAACCAGGTACATGAATCAGAAATTGAGGCATATCTGCTAATTCCAGGCAGTCGCGCGATTCCTTCAGTTCTCGCTTTATCAAACTATAACGATTCTTTTGTCACTCGGAAACGCTGGGGCTCTTCGAAGTAAAGATGTGAGTTTGATACATAAATTCTCCTATTCATTATTTGTTAGATAGGTCCTTTCCTATTCCGCCATTTCAGCTTCTGGTAAGGCGACGCGGCAGCTTTACCCATCGATTCGATGTGCCCAATCACCGACGCGCCAACGCGCCATCAATTCACGATCAATTCACGTGGTCGTGTTAGCGACATGCACCGCCTCCGCCTAAAGCCTTCATGTCGTCTCCGTTCACCTCACAGCTAGGGACCAATTATTGTCCCCAGGACGAGGAGGTAGAGGAAATACAAGCCCTTCTAACCGAACCCATCCTCCGACTGAAGCGTCTCGACGATGAAATCGCCGATTTGCAGAAGGCGCTCGATAAGCTCGCGGAGGAACGCGCCGGGCTCAGCGCCTTTGTAGACGCCCACAGGGCCCTCATTTCGCCGGTTCGAAGACTTCCGCTCGACATCATCCAAGAAATCTTTGTAGCATGCATTCCAACGCACCGTAACTGCGCCATGAGTGCGATGGATGCGCCCGTCCTCCTTGGGCGCATATGTAGAGCTTGGAGAGCAATCTCCCTCTCAACGCCGCGCTTGTGGTCGCGGCTTCACATCGTAGAGCCCACATGCCCCTTCGATTCCGCCCTTCCGCTATTCGAAGACAAGCTGGCGCAGCGACTCGAGGTTACCAAGATGTGGCTCGGTCGATCTGGCCAATGCCCCCTCTCCATATCTTTACAATCCACGTTTGACCGTACCGGCTTCACTTCCGCGACCCAAAGCCACCTCATTCAGGCCCTGGTCCCATTCGCATCCCGTTGGGAGCACATCACCCTCACAAGCCTCTTTTCTGTTCTGGCGACCATCGGGCATCTTACCGAGACAGACGTGCCGAGGCTCAAGTCGGTCAGCATCAGCGAGATCCACGAACCCTCGGAGGATATCGTTCAATGGGGCTCATTGGGATTCCTTCGCGGCCAAGAAATCTCTTCCTTCAGTATCATGGGAAGCAGTTTTAACCCCGTGGAATTGCCGCTTCGGTGGGATGGTTTGAGAGAGCTTTCGATCGCGGAAAGATGGACCGCTGGAGGGCCCTCAATGACGAGCGAGATGTCGCTGCAGGTATTCTCCCGCTGCCCTCAGCTGCGCAGCTGTCGACTGCTCGTTCACGACGGTCCCGACACCGGCAGCACAGTCGCAGATTCCGTTCTTGAGCTTTCCTTCCTTCATACCCTGGATCTGCAATGTGTTGGCACGCTCTCCTCAACCATTCGCCAGCTGTTCGGCCGGCTCTCGTTCCCACAATTGCGGCACTGCAAGCTTCGTGGAAATGCGAATCACGACGACAATATTTTATATTCCCCCTTCCTCGCCGCCGCTCCGCGCATCGAAAGCCTCGATATCAACATTGAATTGTTTTCAAAATCGTCTCTGTCCGATTTCCTTCGCGGTCTGCCGCCCACCATTCGAGAAATCGATGTCAACGAATTCCCTATTCGATGGCGGGAGGTGGGCTCTGACATTTTCGACGACGACATTTTAGGGTCTCTCACTCCCTCGCCCGACATCCCCTCGCCTTGGTGCCCAGGCCTGCAGGCGCTGGAGATAAACTACTGCTGTTCCTTTTCCGACGAGGCGCTCTTGCGCTTCATCAAATCGAGGTCGCTGAAGCGGGTTGTGATCCGCTTTGCGCGGGACATGGTGCTTGACATTAGACCGGAACTGCAGTCGTTGTTGCAGAGTGGCCTTCATGTCGAGCTCACGTACCCTCCGCCAGCGGTCTTGCAGTTTTCTCCTTGGCAGGGCCTGGCGGACGCGCCAAACTTTACAGATCCTTGAATTTCTGCGCCTGGTTACGGCCCATCTTTTTTTAGAAATTTATCGATCCCTGGTAGATGGGATAAATTTCGCCAGCATAATACTGTATGTCTACTCATTTTCTCGATGTGCTTCGTATCCTTGCAACTTGGACTGATGGACTCCGATTGGCACGATCCGTTAAAGTTACATCACTTCCTGTTCGACGAGTATCCGCAAGGCTCGGACTGTCTCAGACCTCCGGCGCACAAAAAACTGCGAGCTTCTTGATCGACGGCAGTTTTTGGTGGCACCGATACGTGCTACATCATTATATTGGCGCCTATCAGCGCCCATTTGGGATCAACGATCAAACTTTACGCACAGCGCGCACCCTAAAAGGCGATCTTCGCGGGACGCCCTCACACGCTGTAAGGCACGGCGCATCGCCTCGCAATTAGCAACCCATATATACAAGGATCGCTCCTTGATTTCCTCCACACTAAGCAAACCATTCGTCTCTGTCGTCCGCCAGGATGAAGCGTCTTTTACATCGCATCTCCCACCACAACCTAAAAAACCACCATTCTGACGATGATCAAGACCCCGCCCCCCCCGTGCCGACTCTGACTCCGCGTGCTCTCAATGGGGAAGATTCTGCATCTACCCGGGAAGAGATGCGTCGCGGAATGACTCTGCCCGTGCGTCTTGTATCGCCATCCAGTTTCTCAGATGAGACTGCATTTTCGAAGGCCAACGGACAGGCACCAAGTGGGACCGCGGGCCCCACTGGAAGCACTCAACCGGGGCCAATGTCCGCAACCGTTACGATAACCGCAGTTTCCACGGAGGAAAAGATATGGAAAGCGGTCAACAATCCAAATGGAAACGTCTCCACGACCGAAAAGCTTTTGAATAAAGTCGAGAATGGTGCAGGTGCGTTCGTTGCGGTCGGCCTTGCCCATTTATTAATCCATGTACGCAGGGGCAGCTGCGTCCGCATCGACTGGCATCGTTGCGACTATTAAAACTATTGCCGCAAATGAAGAGGTGCAAGAATTCGGAAAAGCCATCCTCAATGGGGTACCGGCGCTCATGAGTGCGCTCGAGGGCCTTTCAAAGGTCCACCCTTTCGCGGCAGGTGCGCGTGAAATTCTGGTAGTCATCGGGGCAGCGGCTCACGGTACATATATTTCTCCAGCTGCATTCTTACCGTTCCAGTTTGCATACAAACAGGAAATGAAGCGGCATGATAACGAGAAGTACTCCAAAACAACTCGTTACTCATGACAATATTCTTATCTCTTCCCCAGGAGCAGAATAGCGCTGTTTGAGACAATCAAGGACGTCATGCTTGTAACCGTCGAGTGAGTTTTTACTGGCTTGGGGGACTGTCGCAGCCTCACAATATGCAGGATGAAAGGAGTGGGCATCACTCCGGACGATAAACGGCAGACGCCCGACGGTCAGCCCGTAGTGACGCGGCTTGCGGCTCTTGGTCAGCAGATGAAAAAGGATATTGAAGAATGCTATAATAGTGCGTATACTCCTCCTGACTTCCCTCAGAAATCTTACGGAGATGCCTTCTTGAGCTCTGGATGCGATGCAGAAGCAGTCCCTGATTGTCAAATTCTGCAAGGCGTCAGGGTGGAACGACAAGCTTGCAGGCTTCAAGGTTAGGTTCACGACCCGCCGCCAGGAGCTTCAGTTCGCGCTTACGCTCAATACCGCGACGACAATCCAAGACATGAGCACTATGTAAGTCGCCACTGTATTTCCTCAACGCCGGACAGTTTATTGACGCCAACACAGGTTAAAAGAGTATGTTGTGCGGCTCTATCTTATATGTTCAGCACCTTGATTTTCTTCAAGGATGCACAACCAATTCATGAAGGAGTTCCAATCATTCAAAAGCCCGCAAGACCGCATGATTGAGGCGTTCTTTGCCGCAAACGGAGGGGTTGACGAAGTCAGCGTGAACAAAGTCATGGCGGATGACGCCAAATGCTCCATGCTCCTCAAGCTCCAGGACGATCAGACCACCACACATAATATCCAATCCACGTACGCTGCAGGCCCTGGGAGGCCTCGGATGGGCGGGGCAGGACCGCAAGAGCAGCATAACCAGGGTCTGGCGGCGCTGCGCAAGGAATTCCGGAGCGATATTACCTCGGTGATCGAAGAAAATATGGAGGGCTTCTCGAAACGCTTGGATTTAAGTCTGCATTTGCTTAGCGAGGACCTTAAGAACGACATTCATAAGGAGGGCGATCGTGTGATCAATTTTTTGAAGGGCGGACCGCATCTTCGGCTGAAAGACAAGGTGCGAATTTCGCCTTCAATTCAATTCAACTTACAGAGATGCGTGACGCCCTGGCAGATAATGCGCCAAGTTTGGAAAGATCAGGTACGTTGTGCCCATATATCCTCTCACTGTCGTGAACCACTCTTCAGGGTTGGCGAGGCAGCGCCAAAACGCGCACGCTGGTTTTGGCCCTCCGCGACTATTTGGTCGAGCGCAACGAACACGCGGACAATGATCTTCCTCCTCCGTCTGCTATCTCCCCTTCTGTACCAGATCAAGAGGAGGTTCAGGACCCTGAAACCGCCATGGGTGTTCCGCTCCCCGACAATTGGGCGCTCGATTATCTGCAGGTCAGACGGCTCCGAAATCTTCAGCGTAAGATCAAGTTTGATCGCTTTTGAGCTTCTCATCATCCGTCACGACAGAGGTCCTGGACCCGGACACGTCCGGATTCAGCACGATTTCTGAGGTCAATGCATTCACGCAGAGTCGTCATGCCGGTTGGAGGTACGAATTTGCCCTAGCGTGAAGCTCACAGTGGACTGACTTATCCAGCTTGCCGCGCTGGATTTCATACTGGGTTATAGGATGGCAAGTATATGCCACAAGATACTCCACAGAAATCGACAACATCTTCGCGGAAATGCTCCTCATCCGAGACAAAGTAGCGATTCAGATGCCCGGGAATAAGCGGTACATCAACAACTACTTATCGGAGACGTGGCCATTTGTCGTCGGGCTGACAAGCGCTATCGATCGTTTTGAGGGAACGGAGTGGCTGGCGGACCAGTTCAAGGAATACATCGATGCGCAAGAAACCACACTTCGATCACGGCTGGATAGAATCCACTACGACATTGACGCGTCGGACACAGTGCAAGAGATCCTCAGAGGGGAGCCGATTGAACGCGTATGAGTCCCTTTTTCTCTCAACATCGACCTAATCGCCATTTCATTTCAGTCCATTTTCATGCTCATCGCCATTATTATGAGGCGCCATCTTTTAAAGATGCATTTGTGCCTGACCACGGAAATGAATGACGAAGAGTTCTATGACGACAGCTACACTGTGAAGTTCGTGGTCGAGGCCGCATGGCTGAGGTACAACGACCTCGTTGGTTCGTCTCGTTTCTCACTGCCTCCATCTCGCTCAGATTCTCATGCGCCCTTCTCCAGATTTTTACAAAAATCAGCAAATCCCAGATATGAAACAAAACTTTGCTTGGTTCTCGTGTGGACTAGTTGAGTCTCCTGTCGCCTTTGGTCCTTTCATTTATATACTGAGGCTTGCCGGTTCCTTCAGTTTAGCAGTAAGCCGGTTTATTCTGCTCTGCGATATGCCGGACGGTGCATTTATGTGATATCTAGATTACTTCGAATGGAAAGACTGGACCGACGATCAATATTACAGGGAAAATCAAATAATTTCTTACAGTGCTGTCTCGGAAATTGGCGCAGTCAAGTCCGAGGACTTGAAGGGAATCCTCCTGCACGAGGTCACGCCGCTGATGTTTAATTCCTGCCTCGGCGATGCAAAATCAGCGGCTGCTGCGACTGGGGATCTTCCACCGTAAGTGCTCCCCAAAGCAATAACGTGGAAATCCAATTACGATTAATTAAATAGCGCGATTCCGGAGACTCAAGCCCTTACAATTACTGCGAAACCTAATCCGGAAATGTACGCTGTGCCCCGCTATACATATCAAAATGTTTATTTGTTGCTTAGTGACGCCCAAGCTACGGCTGCCTCCCTCTCCGAGCTCGCAGCTTCCCTGTAAGTTGTGTTTCCATCCTGAAAGCAGCAATTCTTCATGACCTTCGTTCAGCTCCGGTGTCTGGTTTGGCTTCCACGCCACGGAGGAAGGGAACGCGTATACCGGCATGTTCTACCTGAAGATCACAGCCTCGATCCGACCGGGCCAAACTGAGCTCACCATCGAGGGCGAGGGAAGCTCTTTTGGTCGCACAGTGGAAAAAGTTGGGACGATCGAGGGGACCGCGACCACAACACCGAACGACGTCCAAATAAAAGTCGAGTTCAAGCAGGAATCCGACTCTGATGAGTACGGTTATCAAGGCATCTTTGCGCCAGACCTGCAAATTATCAATGGGACGTGCTCTTCTCTTCAATCGGACGATTATCCAGACGGTCACTTCCTCGTCAAAAAGACGCCCACGGACAGTATCATGTGCCACCGGCCCCTCGTTCCAAGGCGGCTCGACGCTAGAGAATTATGGGCGTTTGCATGTGATGCCGTCGTTGGCGAGTTGAACCGACGCAAACCGTCGAAGGCGTACTTCTTCAAGCGCATGAAGATGATCAAACGATGTCTGGAACTTCTTCATAACGATGACCGGCCAGGAGAAACCCTTGAACTCAGTCATCTTAGGCGTGGGTTTACGGTCCAGGAATACATAGAAATCCAGACCTTGGCCGGCTGGTACAACCGCGTCGGTGATCTTCAGCCGTAAGCTTAATCTGTGATATTAAAGTGCAATATTCTCAATTATCTTTCAGGCCGCTATACTGCGACTCCTGTCGTGAAACTATAACTCGGTCCAGGGTTCTCTGTATGGAGTGTGGCCCCAGCAGCGTAGACTTCGACGCGAAGGAGGAGTGCATTTCCAGCTCAACGGTAGCTGACAGGGACGACGTCATCGGCTCACACCTGCCCACTCATCTGCTTTTGAAAACTCGAGATGTTTTGTTTCTCATGGATTACCCCTCCGTCAAGAGCAGAGCGCTGAACTGCTCCAGTTTAGCCACTCGGTTATATTCGAGTGCACAGACGCTCGTGGGACCGGCTGCAGTTGATGCGGGCGTCTCGTTTTCAGAAGTTCAAACCACATCTGTCACTGTTACCGTCGAGGTGATGATGCCCAATGGAATCAACGCCGGGTCTCCTGAACAACCTCCACTCGCTACGATTTCTCCGGCCAGCGGAAATGATTCGAAAAGTCCTGTTGAGAACTTCAATACTGAGATTCCCAAAGCCTCCAGCAGCTCTAGTATCGATTCTAATGCCGTGTTTTCTCTGCCACGGGAAACCGCTACGACTTCCGATCCTGGAGGCAACTCTGAGGGCTCCAAATCGGATTCCGCTCCAGTCAAGGCCCCAGCGTCCTCAGACATCCGTCCCGACGACACACCTTCCCAGATATCTCCATCCGCCGCAGTCTCCGATACAGGGGATACGCATGGAACAACCGAGGTCTCTAATACCGAGCTTATGGCTACTACAGCCGCAAGCGAGTCGGCCGACACGGATAGCGAGGACGACGAAGAAGAAGAGAAAGAAACCATCACGTTGAACTGCCTAATCTGCCACGAGCGAGTTTCGGCACCATGCTGGTACTGTATTGACTGCCGCCGTGAGTGACGATCGCCCGTAATAAAATACGTCGCTAACTCAAATAAACTAGAAAATGACGCCTTCGTTTGCAGTGCGTGCGAGATAGCCATCGAAAGTCTGTATTCGTGGGACTATCAGACTCGATACCGCAAGGAAGCGCTTGAGTCTTCATCTGGTCATAATGTCCTCCATTTGCTGATCAGATTCGGCAACACGGAGGGTAAACCACCGCCAGAAGCCAAGGCGCTTGAGAGCAGCGAAAACGCAACGCCGGAGCAGCAAGATTTAGATCGCCGGTTACGCGAAGTCGAGGAGCGTCTAATTCTTCGGATGGAAAAGAAACTTCAGGAACAGAGTGATGCGGTAGAACAGCGGCTTGCGCGTATCGAAGCCTTGCTGCAAGCCCTTTTACCCTCACCAGCGAGTGTCTTGAACAATCACACCTAGGCCTTGTCTTTTCTGTACGTTTGTACTAGAATGTTTATGTTTTGGCCTGAAAATCAGGCTACGCGCAATTATGCCACAACAAAAATTGCACGCCGGGACATCTTGTGTCTTCGCAACTTTGAACGTTCCGTTGTCCGAATCGGCATCTGCCGGCTTCGGAGTTCGTATCTGCCGAGCCGATCGACGGCATCATTGATGCGACCTCATCTTTTTGGACTGTATCTGAGGGCCTCAGAGTCTCAGACTACACCGACCCATTGCCGCAAGCGAAAACTGTGTGAAGCGCATTGCTCAGAATCGACCTGCTTGACCCTAGTCTCGGATGATGCATCCATGGTTCCGATGGCGATGTATGGTCTCGACTTGTCTCACTGGTGACTTCGTCGTACATATGGATTTCGGGAACTTCATTTTGCGAATCCTCACGCAATTCGAAAACGGAGAGAAATGTTGGAGAAATGCTCCTGCTGGCGCCGTTTGCCAAGATATCCATCGAACTTTTTCACATGCGGAAGAGAACGCAAATCTCCAGATGGCCGTTGTTGTTCTATCACCACGGCCCACATATAATAAGGAGAGCTGAAGCGGAGATCCCTCGTTGGCGGTGTCATTTCTCCCTTTTTTTCCTCCCCACACTCTTTCCCCTTCGATTCATTTTGATAATGGCTGGAGTTGACCTCCTGTGGGTATTCCGTTTAATTTACCTGTCGCCGGACTAATCGACACCAGTTTTGGACCCCTCTTGCTTGGTGAGGACGCCGTGCTCCTTACGACCCCGACACTTCACAAGGGGCACATTTAGGTGTGGTTCTGAATCTGCTGCTGTATGGGGTGCGCTCTTCCTTCCAAATATGTCCTGCTCCTTCCTCACGAACCCCAGATCATGTCTACCCAAGTAACTCAAATTCTCTCTGGACTTGCTGGATTAATAATTCTTGTTCGTTTCGCAGATGTTCACATACTATCAACGCCATATCGGGTGCGTTGCTCTCATTACCAAACCAACAATAGCTCCTATTAACATCTCTGCAGCGATTCTGCTTGGATCCGATACTTGGTTCGTTCCTTGTACCCTCTCGGTTTTGACGTGATATGGAAAGCATATGCTAGATGCTATACATACTCATCGTGGAGACTGCCAACATCTCCGTCCAGGTCGACATCGTATATGAGCCTCTGCTTGTTCAAAACGGTCCGGGAAAACCTGCGCCTTCCACAATTAGTACTCACACCTTTCAATCTTTGGAAAAGCAGCAGTGGCCGCCTTATTTCCCAAGCGTGAGTAAATATGCTCCACTGGATCACATTCCTCCCATTGATATGAGCATCAGTGCTTCCTGGACGTGAGTTTTCCGAGAAAACACACGAGCCCACACATATACTAATCTTTTCGGTGTACAGAGTCTATCCTAACAGTCTGTAGATACCCTCACATCATGGCCAGAAAGACTGAACCATGCATAACAGGCCATCGTATCTGCGCCAATACAGTTATTCACTGCTTGGCGGATCAGCGGTGCGCGAATCCTTCTCTGGCCTTTGACATCCAATGAAATGATACAATGCAGTCATCACTGGATCTTTCATTGCCCCGATTCTCGTAGCTTTGCTTTCGTTAGCCTCGTTCGGTGCGTCGATTCACCACGCCTACATTCCGTTCGATTGCTAATTGCGAAACTGCCCATTCGACCTGCATAATAGGCGGCGGACTCTTCGCGTCCATCCTGATTTGGATGAACTCTGAATTCCAGCAATTCCAGAATATCTCGGCGGAGGTTGCTGTGTGGCTGGCGCTCAGCGCCGCTTGTAACATCGCCATCGCCATTGGAATGAGCTATGCACTGGTCAGAATTTATTCTCTCTGCGTTATCTGCGGTCTCACCGCAGAATAGTACACGCACAGAACGAAAATCGGTGCCTTCGACAGCCTGATTGATCGAATTTTATGGTGTGAGTCTTTCACATCCCTTTCTTGTCCCTTTCGTAAGTGATGACCTCGACACCAGTCACTGTAGAAAGTGGCGTGATCACGGCCATAGCTGCGTTGGCGGATCTCCTGCTGTTCCTCTTGTTCCCAGTTACGCGATTTTGTTTTCTCTCGTGCAACCGCGGCTGAATTCCTACAGAAAACTTTCGTGTAAGGTCATACAGCATTGCCAGCCGCGCGGGTCGCTAACTTCTTTAGTAACTTCCTGATTGATTTCCCACTTGCGAACATGTATGCGTGTGCGGTGCTGGCGATGTTTGTTAAAATCTCATAATATCTAAATCGCAGCGAGCTAATTAATCTTGGTCCAGGATGAGCTCTTGGGAGCGGCAAAAACTTGCGGATATAGAGCGCGCGCAGCCAGCGCCGCAACCGCAGGTCTTTGCGCAGGGCGAGAAAGTATTGCCACCGCTACCTCCCTTCACCCGCCGCAAGACAGTGCGTTGTTCAAACCACAGCATCCTTCGACTCTGC
Organism: Mycena latifolia; assembly: GCA_029289555.1. Lineage (NCBI taxonomy): Eukaryota > Fungi > Basidiomycota > Agaricomycetes > Agaricales > Mycenaceae > Mycena > Mycena latifolia. Next base: position 193,368 of record JARJLE010000116.1, on the reverse strand, counting down.
GCTCACGATTACGTCCGTTTTTTACCGCCCCAGGCTGTAATTCAAATGCATTCCCCAAGTCCATTTGCGTACTGATAATCCCTCGACTAGATCTACAAATCAACGGACACGCTGGTGACGAGCGACGATGGCCATTCGACGCTCACTTATCACTCGCACCCATATGATAAACATGAGCGCCAACAGGTCGCGGATACAGAGCATTCACAGACAGCGCAGCCCCCCCATCCCCAGTCTGCGCCAAACATTTCCACGACGGTGGGTCGCTCGAACTGCATTACAGTAACGTCGAAATCAGCACTGATGACTGCGTTCATTACTTTGGTTATCCCAGGCTGCAAGTACAGTCCATCCCGCACGTTCTCCGTCCTCATAATGCCTAAATAGATATACGGATCGACGAAAACGCTGGTGCCCAACAGCGGCAACTCGGAACCGGAGCCAGCGCTCGCCTCGCAGGCGCATTATTATGACTACAGCGGTGAGCAGGTCGTGGATACAGAGCAGGCGCAGACTGCACCGTGGTGGCTTGCTCGGAGCCAAGAGCGGAGACGCCAGCGCCCGCGACCGCAACTTCCTTTGAACAATCCCGCGACAGTGTCTAAATCAGCGTTTAAAGGCGGTTTATCACTCCCGCCGTCCCAGACTGTAATTAACCCCATTCCTTCCCCGGCGTTCGAGTTCCAATGGTACCTGATTATGCAGCACACATCGACAGAAGCGCTCGCAATCACAAACAGCGGCGGCGCGGAACTGGCGCGATCGGTCGCGCTCGCGTCGCAGCCGCATTATTACAACTACAACGGCCAGCAGGGCGTAGATGCCAAGCAGGCGACGCAGACTGCCCCGCGACGACTTGCGCGAAGCCAGGAGCGCAGACAAAAACGCCCTCGCCCGCAGCCTCCGGTCAACAATCCCACGACGGTGCGCAGTTCAACGCACCATCCGTAGAATTAGCGCTCATAATTCGTTCCTTTCCTTCCCCGTCACTTTCGTTCCAATCCCTGATTAGATCCATACATCGACGGAAATGCCGGTGACAGAATAGAACCAGACCCTAGATGATACGCATGTAACCCCGCGGATTTAACTTTGGCGACCCGCCCTACCCCCGCCCTTCCCACAGCGGCTTCCGGGCGTTGTGGATGCCGTACGGCGGATGGCTGAGGTGCGTTATTCAAAAGCGTTCGACCTGTTCAACAAACCGGCGGCCATTCATCCGACTTGATCGTTGAAGCATGCGAGGAATCGGTCCGATGCGTTGCCGTCCCTCGCATCTGCACCCGTACTTATTTCCTTAAATCGGCATTGAATCGGTGCCCAGACAGGCCCAGACTCATTCTGATGGGCGATCATGCTATCTTCCGACGGGACTCCGGGAGAGAACGAGGAAATATGTTTATCCTCGTCTTATCCTTCGTATGTAGTTGGCCAGCGCTCTGGCCATGGAGGAGGTGCGCGAGTTCCGGGGGTCTGAATGATCCGGGACGTTCGTTTAGTCCAGGTTTAGTCGGTTATCCTGACGTACCATGCCCTGTACAGCTTCTGTGGGTCCATGGTGTGGGTCCACCGGGCGTGAGATAGATCTTCTGATCTAACCTTGTCGTTAGAGGTTAAATGAAAAGTTCGGCGCCTTCGACGTTCTGATATTCTGATAGAAAACGTGCTGATCAAGCTCTCGTTTCTTGGAAATTGCCATCTAGATCATATCGCGTCCTATCCTGGCAAGAACTGGAATTCGATTTATTCAAAGACCTGCTTGAGCAATTCCGCGGAAATGTTCTTACCGGTACCGCCGACGCCGCCACCGCGCCGCCTGGCGCGCGTCAGTCGTAGTTAGCCTTCGATTATACTTGTCAACGAAAGGGTTTATACTGATTAGTCTATAAAGTACTTAGCGCGCTAAGAGCTTGAGCTGGCGCTGGCTGCCACCGCTTGCGCTGGATCCTATGTTCTAGACGTCACTCGCTTGGTAGTCGAACGGATGGATGATGATGTTGCTACATACTTGAAACTCTCCCGCCATAGGAAATCTAATAAAGAGCCGCGACACAAGCTCCACGGCTTGATGGTGCTATCACCGGTGGTATTTTATGTAAGGGAACGCACGCTTACGGGTAGTCGAAGTCGGATGGTTCAGTGGCCATTGAGATGGCCGTTCCCGTTGCTGTTCAGGTGCATGTTGAACTTGCCCATGAGCCACCACTCGTCGACGGCTTCGTTCGCGTCGTAATTGAATTGGACGAGATAGGTGGCCCAGGTCATGGCGAGGAGCTCGTCGGACATGTCCTCGGTGTTAAGGAGCGACAAGCCGAACTGCTGATTCCGCATGTCGCGCGCCGGGCCGGGCGGGAAGGTGATCACGATGAATGCGCCGAGCTCCGACGCCTCGGTCGTCATGCTACGCACATGTCGCACCTCTCGGTACCCGCGCAGAAGGTACGCTACCTGTTCCCGTTCAGTGAGGTGCGAGAAGATGCGTCCCAGCGCAAACCCGTCCTCCACCTGTCCATGTCAGTTCAACACTAAATACTACCGCATGGGGAACACTCACGGCTATCGATCTGTTCGTGCGGTTTAATCAGTGGGTGTGCGCCAGATAATCGGGGTAAACTTACGAGTTGTGGGTAGCGTGGATCTGTGCACTTTGTTAATGCCACGGAAGGCAACGGGTGGGCGGACTTACTGTGATTGTGTGTGCAGCGTCGCCAATGACGACCATTTGGGTCGGACTATGCGTGATCCGCCGTCCGGTAGGTATGCGCTGGATCGTCTGGTGACAGTGGGTGGCAGCTTTAATAAGCCGTTTCACTCTGCAACAGGTGAACATCGCAGCACATGGATATGTTGACTAGGCCTACCTGGGTTCAAATTCGCCAAGCAGAACCTCCGTATCCGGAAATGGTGCATTTGGACGCCAATCCGAGTCTATGTCCGTTGGGGTTGTACCAGTGACGCGAAGCACAGAAACGATATAGAACTCCGGACCGCACTAATCGCACAATGAGTTGGACGACGGGAAGTTGCAGACCAAAACAAACCTTGTGACCCGTAATAAGGACATGAGAGCCTGGCCAAACCATAAACTACCGAAGCTAAATGAGCCAATTACAAAGGACGACGCAAAAAGGCGTACTTCGCTCGATCGAGCCAGCTTCCATAGCTCAGGGTCGCTTTCGAGGGCTGAGGTTGGAATCGAATATGTCGCACTAGGCCTCATTTAGACGGGAAATTTGGGGGAGTGATATTATCGCGTACCCGACAATTTCAGATACCCCAGCACTGCTTTCCTTTTCTGACAGCGAATCCGAGTCGCTATCCTCATCCTCGTCTTCCGGCTGCTGCGCAATGGTGTCGTGAATCAGACTAGCACGCCCGTCTGCGCCGATGAGCTGATACAGATGAGAATTGTGCCCACAAATGCGAGAAAGGTGCCGCACCAGATCCCCTTCAATGCGCTCGCCCATGATTGTAACCACAGCGGGTCTTTGACCGGGCGTGGCGATCACCGAAGACACTTCGGTCTGGAACCTCAGCTGGACCCCGGATGTTCGGCAGAGGTCCAGCAGATGGTCCATTAAAATATCGTACTACGCAAGCTTTAAATAGACGGCAGGTTTCGTTGAACTGAACTGAACGTACTGGCATCATGTAAAATTTACACCCGAGGTCTGCCATGGTCTCGTCGAGGAACTGCATTCGACCTATAACTTGGGACGTGTCGCCTAGGAAGGGGTGAGGCTTGCGGTGTATAGCGGAGCCTGAAGCCGCGAACCTTGCAAAAAGGTCATTCTGCGCGACGAAATCAATTCTATGCGCGGTCAGAAAAAAGCTCGAAGGGACGCACCCCTCGCATTCCGTGCCATGCTCCCTTAGAAGGGCCCCCATTCCAGGGAGCGTCTCCAAAAGACGCGTCATGTTTGGGGGAACCCGGAGCCCGCCACGAGACTGGGTCGAGCGATGAGTTTCCCAGCATCCGAGACCGCTGCCTGCGTACCTCTACCCGCTCATCGCGCTTGTCCAAGACCACGACATCGTGACCAGATTGGCGGAGAGTATACGCGGCACAAAGTCCTGCGATGCTTCCGCCGACGATGACGAACCGTATCGCATTTCCGGGCGGCGCTGGGCTCATAGTGTGGCGGGGAGGGCGTAGCAAGAGAAAAGATTATATGGGGATGATGCGTGGAAGCAAAAAAAAATTAATCAGGCGCATCGCAAGCGACGAGGCCACGAGCGGACAGCGCTTGGCGTGCGGAATGGAACTATCATGGCTCGCTCCACTCAGGTTAATTCTATGTAAACATCGCGTAGTGGGGCGCCAGACGCCGCGGCGGATAGCGTAGGTAGCGAAGCCTTCGACAGCCGCAGAGGGAAAGGTTTTAATTTTCTCCCGCTTGCCGGAAGCTCCGATCACATCAACTAATGAAACATCAAGGCACGATTGCGCATCAGATGCTATATGCTGGTCCTGGCGCGTCACTGTAACCGAGGCGCGTCTCCGAGCTTTGCGTGTTAACCAGAGGCAGACTCTGGCAGACTGGAGGTGGACAAACATGGGAACAGGTGACGACGGATTTTTCGCTGCATGCGGCCTGGCTCATCCTAGTTTCTTTTTCACACCTGATGTGATGCATCGTACACCGCATGCAATTCCCTGAACCTCAAAAGGAAAGGGCCACCTGCTGGAACGGCCTGGAACGTTATTCCGGTGATCGCCTACCATAAACAGCCCTCGTCCGGTTGGCGCATCAAGATATCTCTCGGCTAGTTTCGGCTCAACCTGCCGACGTCGAGGCACTCCCCCCTTCCGAAGCGTATTCCCGCTTCCTACCGCCATCAGAACATGAAGCCCTCGCGTATTTCGTAGATCTCCTCCACCGGGCGCAGTAAATTTAGCCAATCTTGACTAGGCTAATGCGACCCAACGGCGTGTTCCTGGGAGATTCGTTTCCAAACTAATCTAGGTATGTACACCCGGTGAGGCGGCCGGTCGGTTCAGACGGGTATATGTACATACCTAGCATGCCGTTTCGAATGCTCTCAGAACTCTTCTGCGCCCACTAATCCTCTGTTCTTTATCCCCTCCCCCCCGCTAATACTCACCCTGGCTCGCCGCCATGCATCCGGCAGTGCGCACTCTGGGCAGCGCACTTCATACGGGCTTTCTATTTAATCAATACGACATCATATCCACAATCGGTCCGGTGGTAATGATTTTGACTTTGACTTTCTGTCCACTCACTTACATTGATGAATCGTAGATTGTTGTTGGTTCTGTGCTTGCTGGGGTCCCGGACCTCAAGTCGTTTCTCCACGGACTGGTCTGGCAGGAACTCCATTTAATAGCGTTCGAGGTGTGTACCTCATATGTACAGTTGCGAATATGAAGTCTCACCATGATCTAGATCCAGAACCAGGTATATTGATATGTCTGAGGCTTTTGGCGTTTCTTGGGACTGATTTGTCTTCCAGATTACCGGCCTGGAAGAGGACAAGCTCTCTAAACCAACCCGCCCCCTCGTCTCCGGCCGCCTCACAGTTCAGACGGCACAGAAGATATATCTCGTGCTGATCGTGCTCTCGCTCTTGAACAGCGCTAGCCATGGAATTCTCGCCTGCAGCCTCCTGCATCTGGTCTCTATGTTCGCGTACAACGAGGCCGGGCTATCCCGCTATTGGGCATTTAAGTCTTTCCTCGGGTCCATGGGGTATGTGTGCTACTGCTGGGGGATGACGGTCATTTTCGGTGAGCAAGTTTAGATTGCGCAAAGCCTTCGCCTTGGCTTATAATTTTATTTCGAAGACCACGGCCGGCCTCTGTCGCGGACCTCGATCATCGCCGTAGTCCTCAGCGGGTTAATTTTTACAACAACTGTGCGTTTCCTTCAGTCCTCAATACAATTATGTCTTGCTGAGGTGTCGTGCAGGGACACGCGCAGGACTTCCGCGACCGCGACGGCGACGCGGCAATCGGCCGCAAGACGCTGGCCATTGTGCTGCCACAACCGTTCGCCCGCTGGTCGCTCATGGCCCTCATGCTGGGCTGGACGGCCGGCCTGGTGTATCTATGGGGACCCCCGGTTGTGGTCTCTGTCGTATTCTTCGCCCTGGCGGCGTATACCACGGTGAACTTCGTCAGGGACTATTCTCAAGAGGCCGACCGCGTCTCGTATTGGTGGTACAATGTGCGCTGTATTCTCTAAGCTTCGCCGCATATTTAATAACGCGCTGTCCTGCAGATATGGCTCATCGTAGCCCACATGCTGCCTCTGTTCAAACGCCTTGCAGAGTCCAGGATCGAGGTCTCCTTGTGAACCTTCGCGCACTCCTTACGAACCATGTCTCCTCACCGACTCCGACTGCCTATGTTGTTGTACCTTGCGGCTTTGTTCCGCCCGATGTTGTAGATTGTAATTGTAAAATTAGACTAACTTATTATATGCAATTAATCTCCGAGCGCGGCAACGCAAGTGTTCAACAGATCGTTGTATTTTGAGAACCCCACTGTGTAGTGATAAACGAAGCGACGTGGTCAGCAACTAGCAGAAACTTGGACAGTATAGCATCTGTCTTCGATGTGACGATTGACCCTAATCGCAGCGGTTTACGCCCGAATATCTTCTTGACGATATCCGAGGGGCCGAGCGAGGGGCGGAGTCTAAGTTAGAATAGTGAAAGAGTTACCGCGAGACAGCGAGCAGCCGGCATGTACCCTTCACTGGCAGTGGGTGTTCTACTCCTCCTGCACTGCCGATTAGGAAGACCGTCATGTAGCCATGACATTATGGACCACTTGACAGTGTCGAGAAGCCAGATTCATAACGGTTTCCTGATGTCCGCTCTGGATCCGACTTCTCGAATAGCGCAGCAACGGAGGCAACGCTAAACACCAAATTGACAGAAATTGACACAAAAGTCAGAGAAGCCGCCAAACCACGCGCTCCTGTTCGACGTGTCGAAGCTTGATTAACATCCCGCGTTCGGTTTCTTTATTGGGATAGCGTGGTTGCATTTCGGCAAAGAATGCGGCAAATAAGCGGCAATCAAAGCGACAACATGCGCAAATAGCGTTCATTCTACGAGTCATTTCCGCTCCTTACACCATCCCCGGTCCATCCGATGTCCCACTCTGTAGTGCTTGGTGCTGGGGACGCTCTCGGCACTGGTGATTCGTATTTCGCCCTCAATGTCGTTCCTCCCGAGCTCGCCGACGTGGCATTTGAGCGGATGAGAGAGGAGGTCAAGTGGGACGTTATGCACCACCGAGGTGAGTCTCGTGAAGCCGTTCACAGCTCGGTGAGTGGCTGAACTCAAGGACTGGAAAGGCGGCGAAGTTCCTCGACTTGTTGCTGTCGAGGGCGAAGTCGAACCTGACGGAAGGTCTGTAACACTATCATTCGTGATGTTTGGCTCAACGACCTAGTTTCCCAATCTATCGGCACCCGGCGGACGAGTCTCCTCTGCTGCATCCATTCTCTCCAACTGTCGCTGCGATTCGCCAACATGTCCAGAAGATCCTGAATCACCCCGTGAATCACGTCCTGATTCAGTTCTACCGCACCGGAACGGATTACATCTCTGAGCACTCCGACAAGACCATCGATGTCGTCCGGGGGTCTAACATCGTTAACGTCAGCCTTGGTGCTCAGCGCACGATGACCCTCCGCATGAAGAAAGACCGCGCGCAGGCTCTGCAGCCTGAGAGCGAATCGCTTGCGGGAGACGACGTTAGACCAGCACCACGCCCCACGCAGCGCATTCCTTTGCCGCACAACTCTATGTTCGTCATGGGCCCCCAGACCAATGCAAAATGGCTCCATGGAATCAACCAGGACAAACGCTTCATCACACTGAAATCCGAGGCCGAGATGTTCCAGGAAGGGGAGCGCATCAGCCTGACGTTTAGGCACATCGGCACGTTTCTCAGCGCAGACCAGAAACACATCTGGGGTCAAGGAGCGACGAGTAAGATGAGGGACACTGCTGCGCTGGTCGTCCACGGTGAGAAGGAGAGCCAGGACCTCATCTACGCCTTCGGTGCGGAGAACCACATGAGCAATTTTGATTGGGACGCTCACTATAGTATGGGATTCGATGTCGTAAATTTCACGACCAAAGAGGACCAGTAGAGTCTGCACTTCACTTTGAACAGCAAGCGCCACGCTCACCATTCGCGTCGCAAGTTCCAAAGAAAATAACTTGCAAATCGAAAAGTCCATGTATACTGTAATTATAATAAACTGTCTTCGGTGCTAACTGTACCCGGTAACTCACATTCCACTCCCAATGTATGCGCAACCCATCTCGCTCGAACACAACTTCGCCATTGAAAATCTGGAGCCCTCATCGTTCTCCCAGGACACGATGTATTTTTCCTGACTACCGTCCAAGTGCAACAAGCTCGCCCCTCGCCCACCTCTTTATCTGGACAACAACGCCCGTCTCGCGGTGACATGCCTCGACTCGCCACCACCGACTTCGCCCGATATGCCCACCGCGGAAGATCTCACAGCGCAGTTCCTATCAAGGAGTCAGGGCTATGCGCGAAGCGCCGCCGTTCTTTGGCACGATGGGCACCACTACTGGCCCGTGCACGCCCCCGGCGCTCTACGGTCCCGTGGAACGCAGGTCTCTAGTGGCCTCTGCGCATTGTCGGCAAATACGTCTAATCCCACTTCAACATTCAGTAGGTCATGGATCGAGTCTGCCTGCTTCATTTGGCACGGGAATCAACTCTACTTCCTCTTTGAATTAACGCCGCAGTTGAATGGATACCCGAGAACACATCAACCCCGCCGCAACGGGCGCTCCGTCGCGCTATAAAAACCCGTCCCTGGACAAGCCGAATTCACACAGAAACACGACCCTGACATGATTTTATTCGGACTCTTCCTCCTTCCCCTGATGACCGTCGGCGCTGCGACCACCGGAGATCAAACGCCCCCGCAATACGACCCCAAGAGCACTGTCTGCCCAGGAAACTGCCTCGGCACATACGTCAACGAGCAGGTTGCCGCTGGCTTCTTGTATGTGCTCCTCTTCACACATGCTGTTTCTTTTGTTGTGGATATAAATTAATTATCATAGCGGAACGGTGGGGAGCATCGTGTGCTTCGGGACACAAGACAGCCCGCCGCTGGGGAACCTCACGACGTGCCTGCAGGGGCCGACGTGCAGTTTGAGCACGGCCGATACGCAGACTTACATCTCGGGGCTGTTGGCGTTCGAGGGGTGCACCATAACTTCCACCTCGGTAGACACTACGATCAATTCGGCGAGCCCTTCGACGAGTGGAAGTGGGCTGGGGACCTCCTTCCCCGGTGGTCTGCCGTCGGTCTCTGGCGGGCCGCCTCCCGCTGAATCTTCGTCCAAAAATGGGGGGGCGGTCGGCTATGCTCCTCGATCCGGCAGACTCCTTGCGGTCGGGGTGGCCCTTAGTGGGATGCTCGTCGGCACGATGGTGGCTTGAGATAAAACATATACACGCAGCTAACATACTACATACTCAGTTGAAATTTTCACGAACCATGTTGCCTTCCAAACAATATTCTCGGAGCGCGTTCATTTACATCCATGCGCTCAAAAAGCGGCGCCTAATCAAAAGTTACCACAATATCGGGGAAGGGTATGACTTCAATGATGCTGGTCCAGAGATCCGGAGGCGCGTCAGCAAGGAGTGGACTAGCCAAGTACATCAGCTCATCAAACACGGGAGTAACTGGCTGAAAAACGCGACGTACGGTAGTTTCAAAGGATCCTGGTTCTGAAGTTCCTGCATTTCGAGCACAGCCTCACGGAGGCCGTCGAAGACGAACTCTCCCGCAAGCTGCTCAACTATCATGGTTGGTGTTATCGGGGCCACGTCTGCAGGGTCCGTTCGCATGAATACGGCGCATAAGATATGCGCTATGCTGGCAACGCATTGTCGGTCACCTGTGGTCATCGCCATCTTCCGATATGCCCGAAAAACCACTTGCAAGTAGGAGCCAGCACCAAAATCGATCGCCCTCACTCCCATGCGGCTGTGCAAACGATAATCGACAGTCGGGGACTGATTGAGCTCAGTTACTTGTGAAGTGAGAGCGAGCGAGCGTTTGTAGCCATTGATGGGCAGGGGGATGCGCTTGTCCGGATCAGACAGAGAGGCAGGATGGTCAACGGGCTGGGAAATAGTGTTGAAATCCAGGGCCTTGCCGCATACTTTTTTGTGCTCTAGTTTCCAGTCCGCGGTTTGGCATGTTCTGGTGCTAAGAGTATCGGTCATGCAAGAAACGACGAGAATGAGGAACGGACCTGGAACAGTACAACACTTGCCGCTCCATTGTATCGAAGCACTTTTTGCAGCGCGCAAATTTCTGCGACCCATCAGGGGGCTCTGAGTTATTGCAGCCAAGGTAGGAGCAATGACCTCGGCGCTGCTCGATGCGCGCCTTTGTCCCATCCCTGTCCGCGTTTGCGCGGGCCTTAGCTGCGTCGGGGCCCAAGGCCTCCACCAAGGCCGCCATGTGGAAGGGCTGTAAGGGATTTTTCGCGTGCTCTAATGATTTGTGTTCCTTCATCACGGACAGCTCTGGAGGGGGTAATCCAAGGAACGACCGGAGGGTAAATTGCACTACATGGCCTGGAAATTTACACTTAATGCGCTAGTCCACACAAAGGGCTATGAAACTCACAGATGAGTTTGGTCCGCAACAGCAAAATCTCAGCGAGTGCGATCTTTTTGGCTTCAGTGTCGTTCAGCGTCTCCTGTTCGGCAGCAAACGTATCCCATGCGGGATGCGAGACGTATATGGGCTTGCTGGGAATGAAGGAAGCGTCCTCGTGCATCAAGGATTTCAGCAGATCCAAAAACACCTTGCCGTTGAGCCGGAGGCGCGAGAGGCGGATCTCGGGCGCACAGTAGGCTCGCGCCTTATTCAGATTCTGCGACTTCGAGCACACGGCAGCCATGGCGCCCAGAATGTGCCTCCTGCGCACGTCCGCGCCCGCCTCCGTCCACCTGGCCTCGAGGTTGTCGCGGGTGAAGTGCCGCAGCGCCTCTTCTGTGATGTTACGCTGGACCGCGCAGGTGTTGAAAAGAAGGCTCTGATAGCCGGACATTGAATCGTCGGCGCCGTGCGGAGTCGTTACAATCTCGAGAACCCTAGCATCGAAGCAGATGCGTGGAGCAAAGTCTTTCCGAAGGAGGGCCTCCCAATCCGAATTCCATTTCTCTGCATCTTGAAGAGCGTCTGGTGGCGTGGGGAGAATGATCATGTTGTCGAAGTACGTTCTAAGTTCGTAGGCTTGATCCAAGCGATTTGGACTTCAAAGTTGGTGGCAAGGTCGGAATGGCACAGCCACACCACAGCCACTCATGCATTTATCTGGCCCATTTTCTCCTGGAAAACGCGCGCAACGCACCGTAGATCCATCTGCTCTAAAATTTTAACCCTGGATAGGCCGTATTGGTTGGCTACACAACTGCCAATTCAATTTGGAATGTCTATAAAACACTCCAGTATACATAGCCACGCATACTCCGGGATGTTATCCGAATCATCTGGAGAGAGGCCCTGCCATGGTGAAAATCGCATTACTGGAGGCTCACGATATGTCAGGTCGACACGGAGACCCAGCTCAATGAACGGATGGAGGTCAAGTCGGATATCAAACTCCATATTTCACCTAAAATCACCGGAGACGCGCTTCAGCCTCCTACCCGCCATCCGCGAGGTTATGAACTGCAGGAGCTGCGCATCAGAGACAGACCAGCACCTGCTTAAGCAGAGCTCCTGTAGCCCGGGGCAACAGGGAGCCGAGTCGGTGTCGGAAAGGAGGGACAGGATTTCTGGGTATGTCTGAGCTGGCAGAGCATAAAAGTCGGCTATTTGGACTTTCATTACGGTAGAAGGGAGGCCACGGAAAACCTCCTATGGGAAAGATCCTGAGATTGCGCTCATGTTGATGTCGAAGGTTTCCAGACGCGTCGCTGCCAGGAAAGAGGTGTAAGAGATTTCGCTATCGGCGTCGAAGTCCGCACGGAGTTTGAAGTGTCGCAATTCAGGCATCGCGAGACGGTCGAGGCACCGACGAAGAGCCGGCGGGGACCGGCTACTGACTACTAGCTCAAATGTGTGGAGGAAAGAGCGCTCTAGGATATGCTCCGATGGTCTGCTACTGGCGTTGGCTTCAGCTTCGGGATCGTCATCCACGAATAGTACGCAGGTCCGCAGCTCAGGGCACTGGGCTAGCAGGCTCAGGGCCGCGTCGCTCGAGAATGCATGAGCATCAGGCCTAATTCCTTGAGAAATGGAAAGATGCCTCAAGTGGGCCCATGGCAGCGGTGCCTCCAGCGGCTTGAAATTGGATAACGCAACGGAAAAGCGAGAAAGTGCAGAACCCCCGAGGAAGCCCCACGGGCCCCATTGGGCGCTAGTCTTGATGTCCTCCGATTCGAATTGGTAGAATTCCTTCATTGCTACCGACTTGAGCAGAGGGGCATCAGCCGCGTCAAGTTGCGACAAAGTCGACAGCGCGGAAGGCGTGGTATTGAAGGCGATATGCTCCCAGCGAGATACAAATGGGACAAGGGCGCGCAAGAAAAGACTCTGAACACCGCGGTCCGTGTCTGTGGCTGTTGCAACTGAGGGAGATGGATAGTGCACACTGGCCGGATCGGCCCAGCCACGTCGCCGTGGTCTCCAGCCGTTGCGCTAGCTTCTCTTGGGATAGGGAAACGGCATGATAGGGACATTCAGGCTCCACTATGTGAAGGCGACACCACAGGCGGGGTGTCGAGAGAGAGATGGTTCTTCAGGAACTGCATATGCGCCCGAGGAGGACGGGCGCCTCCACGGCGCTCATGACGCAGTTGCGATGCATCGGAAGGCAGGCGATGAATATCTCTTGGATGATGTCGAGTGGCAATCGCCTAACCGGTGAGAGAAGAGCCCTGTGCGCCTCCACGAAGGCGTTGACCCCGGCGCGTTCCTCTGCCAGTTTATCGAGCGCCTTCTGCAAAACGGCGATTTCATCGTCAAGACGCTTTATTCGAAGGGTGGGCTCAATGAGGAGGCTTTGGATCTGCGCTATCTCATCGTCCTGGGGACAATATTTGGTCCCCAGCTTCGAGGTGAAGGGGGACGACATGATGGGCACAAGGCGAAGTAGTGGCGGTGCATGGGACAAACACGACCACGTGAATTGATGGAGTCCCGGCGCGTCAACCAATCTTCAATGCATTATGAAGGCAAAGTTACTGCGACACTCCATCGAAGACTATACAGGTGGGTAGGGCAGGTGGTTGCAGCATGGGTGACTGCTATTTCAATCACGTTGGATGTTTGGATTTATCTCGTACGGTTGTGGCGCTCCTCCATGTCGAACATAACTCATGTCATGAGCGATGCCGACGCCAGCGACGCCCAGAAAATTTCTCTCGACAGGCGCACTCGCCCCATGCAGGCTATCTTAACTTTGAGTACGATCCCGCGATCGAAGGCCTCCTGGAATCGATTGAAATGATCTGGCGCGACTATTACTCCTGGCTGAAAGACTGGCTATTTGAGGAGAGTTTAGTACCATTCGTACGAGTACCACCGTTCGCATGCTCCTCCTCCTGACGACATTTTGGCCCTCAATCTCATGGATGCAACCCGGATTTTGAACGGCTCTTATGTTATGCTCAAGCTTTGTGACCCCCAGAAAGCGCCACTTTTTCTAATCTCCGAGGCAGAGATGTTCCACTGTCCTCCGAGCCGCTGGCTTCCGACCCCAGGAACCGTTGTATCCGCCAGATCGAAATTCTTCGTTTGCCAAAGGAAGTCGTCATTGTCATGCCGCTCCTCTACCTGGACCAACATCCCCTTCTCGACAATTGGCGAGGCAGTGGAGCAAGTTTTCGAGGTCAGTGCGGGTGACTTTCACTCTGGAACCGGACTCTTAAACTGGTACAGGGCTTGCATCTCTTGCATAATAACAACATATGGCATGGGTGCGTCAGGCTTCGAGTCTCTTTCTCCCTCTCTCATGTTCCGCTAGCGATTGCAAATACAACAGCATCATGATGGACGCGTCCCATATCCTAGTGGATTTCCCGTATCCTTGGATATCCACCAAAACCAGGGAATATACCCGGCGTCCGCGTCCCGCTCGCAGCCATACCCTGCATCCAGTGAAATATTACTGGAAATGTCCGCAGGGATTCGGCGTATTGCACGCGAAGAAATTCGAGGGCTTTGAATTCATGCACGAACTGATTGCAGACATGTGTCAGGAAGACCCGGCCAAACGGCCAACAATGGATGAAGTTGTAAACGGTTCTCTGAAATCCAGGTAGGACTGAGCATGCTGAAGATTCGCTCTCGCTTTGTACAGACATACGAACGACCGTCTGCGATGGAGGCCATCCGGTCGACCATGCATTGGGCTTGTCAGTGGACCTACGTGATGAGGTTCAAACCAGCCATTCCCTCTCCTTCCGATTTAAATTTCTCGTACATTCATTGAATGGTACCGATGCTCATTCCGAGCCCAAATCAAATATATGCAGCCTCTATGGCCAGAGAGGGTTGAGAGGGTTGAGCGTAACCGTTGCCGGATCCCGATGACTTCGGAGCACGTGCCCATCCTCGTTGAAGTTCAAATTGAAATTCATAGCGCATCGTTGATCTTCAAGCAGCTGGAATTTACGAGATGGAAGGGTGCATTCATGTCCACAAAAGAAGAGCCCGAGGGAATGGAAGGTTACGCTACACGTACGGCGGAGGGGGAAAAGGGCATTGCAACTCTACTCAAATGGTCTGACCTTACGATCTCCCAAGAAAAAGGTTCTCTAGATTTTTTGGTGTTAGAAGCAGGGTGTTGCTATCACACCACCAGGCCGCTGCCTCCCTCCTTGGAACTCAGAATGCATCTATGACTTCTGCGAACAAGACAAAGAAAAAGCTGGTATCTTCAAGAAATATGGCCCAGCCTTGAATCAAACAAGGATCTCCCAGGCCCCGGGAAGCTCTACCAAGGGTTTGTCCGATTCGAGGCCACAAATCCGTCAAACCCTGTCCGGATTATGGGTTTTTGAGGGCCTCGGGACAGAATGTTGGACCAGTTTGGCTCCTGTCAAAATACCACGCACGACCGGACACAGCTTCCCACCTCTGTACGTACGTTAGTTATTCTTCCATAGGAAGGTCGCTGTACTCAACCTGTAGCTTGTGGGGAGAAATTTTGCAAAATTCGCGGATTGGTGACATTTTTGGCGGGGTCATGTACTTATGTGACGCGTGACGACCCCTGTCCGACTTCGGGTTTTTGAGCTCCGGAACGCCGCGAAATTATGGGTTTTTGAGGCCCAAATCCAAGAATTTCCCGGACAACCCTTTGGTGGAGCTTCCCGGGGCCTGATCTCCGAAAAGTCTACCCGCTCTGAAGCCGAATATACGACTAAAGCAGCTATGTTTCCATTACGCAACAAAGTCATTCCTGAGTATATGTGGTTTCTGCGAAAAACACAAGAAGAAAAAGATTGAGACAGCGGAAGTGGCCTGACCTTGATTTGAACAAGGATCGCCTACAGACATTTCGATGGCTGATGCTTATATTGTCCTTATACATTTTCTGTCTGTCTCGCCCTCCACATTCACTGCTATATGCTTGTCAAGACAGTACTGAGTCAAATATATGTTCAGCGCCTCATTATGGTAAACTTCAATGGAAATTCGCCACTAGCGTCAAAAGATATACACAATCCAAAAAGGATACTATCACTTGTTTTCGCGACTCGGAGATACACGGATGAGTCCGACGACATGGTACCTCCTGGTACCTCTGTCCTTGACCCCTTCAATCTACGTTTGATCAAACGGTGATTTCGGCAATTGGGACCGGTGGCGGTGCTCTCCTCTTGCCTTCTTCCTCCAACTCGTTTTCTACAACTTGTACAAGTTTCAACCTGCCGCTAGCTTTGACCCATCAACCTGGAAGTGAAGTTGAATGTGTCCCCCACGACTCGGAGGCTTTATCGTTGGCAATCCAACTTGGTCTACCAGAGCTTGTGATTCGGATTGGCTAACCAACTTGAACTTACATGAACCACACCGACTCGGACCATCCGGGACACCCTGCCATAGAGTTCGCTGATCCGCGGAGGCTTTTCATGAAGCACGATAAAAATATCTTCGATAAAAATATGCTCCCAGCCCGATGCCGAGGCGCGCGGGTCGTCCGCGTCATCCCATAAGTGTCAGTCACTTTTCAGCTGGATTGCTAGCGGATATCCTTGCTGCGAGATATGGAATCCAACGCCGTCGAACACGATTTAGACACTCTTGAAGGTATGTTTGCCCGACTGCGTATACCATTGCTTATCACTCACGGAGAGTTCCATCAATGGAGGGTCCGTTGCGCATCGGACGACTCTTCCCACCGCAAAGATAGAAGCAGCATCAACGAGAGAATCAACGTCACTCATAGTTTGCACTTCGGGGAGCCCATGGTGCCCGAGCCCAATGCCGTTTGCGCCATCGTCACCAGGCCTGCCGCCTTATTCACTCTACGGCCCTTCGCCGAGTGTCGTACTCTATATAAACCCGCATGGGCTCTCAAGAACGGCATCCATAATTTGAGAAAGCTCCTAAACTCAACCTCCACAACTTAAATTCGCAATGTCGTCTACATCTACCCAAACCCAAACCACAAGCACTACGGCCCCCGTCCGTGCACCGCTCGACTGCTCGCTAAACGTGGGCGAGATCATCGACCTGCACGTTACACGAGCGCACCGCGGAGCGGCGTACGCCTTCGCGGACGGCGCGGGTGGCATAACGGAGGTCAGCCAGTTCGAATTCGCGCGGGCGGCGCACCGCGTCGCGCACCTCCTGCGGCCGCAGCGCCGCGGGGCAGAGGGTCAGGTGCTCGCCATCGCCGCGCTCACAGACGCCCTGCTCTACCAGACGCTCGTCGCCGGCTGCATAAAGGCGGGCATCGTCGTACGTCTACACTCTTGGTTAATCGCAAGCTGTTCTCTCATCTTGTTTCTGTTTTTCTTTTGCCAGCCCTTCCCGATTTCACATCGCAACTCTGCTGCCGCAGTGCTCCATCTTCTTAGAACCACCGGATCGCACCGGCTGCTGACGACCAAGGGCTCGCTCGGCCATCTTGTCGGCGCTGTAGGCACTGAGTTGTCTGCGCAGAGCCCGCCATACGAGCTCTCAATCGAGGAGATCCCCTTTCTCGGACAACTCTACCCGCGTCTCGGTCATGAAACCATAGAAGATCCTTTTGTACCTTATCCCAGCCCGGCTACGAGAACGCCACTAGACGATGTCGCATTGTACCTCCACTCCAGTGGTAGGCTCCCACCGCACCTCCTTCCTCCCTGTCAACTGATTTTTTTGGGGGATTAGGCAGCACCGGCTTCCCGAAATCTATCCCTGAGACCCACAGAAGCATCATCCATTTCGCAGCCCTTGGTTCGTTTTCTCCCTTCCGTGCGCTTCGAATCGATTGGCTCATGCCACAGCGCAGAGACACTCACCGACCTAGTCGACATATCCCCGCGCCATGCGGTCGGCGCGCTGCCCGCCTTCCACGCGCTGGCCTTCGTATCCCAGCTGATTTATCCCCTGCTCACGGGCGGGACGGCGTGCATATACCCGCCCTCCACGGCAAGCGAGTATGTCGTCCCTGTAGTCCCCACGCCGCAGAATGCGCTTGAGAACGCGCGCAAGGCGAACGCGACGGGGGTCATGGCGGTCCCGGCGATGATTATGGAGTGGCAGTCCCCGGAAGACGTGACATATCTCAAGACACTTAACCTCCTTGTACGTTTTCAGCCCTAAAACAATCTCAGACCGCTGAAAATCATATTTTTTCAGTCATATTCCGGCGGCCCGCTCGCGTCCCGTGTCGGCGACGCGCTGTTCAGCCAGGGTGTGAAGATCGTCCCGATATACGGTGCGACCGAGTGTACGTAGGAATTCCATGCGAACCTACGCAGTATATTGACGAGAGCGATTTATATTGCTAGTTGGGGCTTCGAACAGGCTCAAGATGCGCCAAGCAGAGATCGACGCCGGGGAATGGGCGTGGATGCACTTCAGCAGCCGGGTGAATATCCGGTGGATCCCCCAGGGAGACGGAACGTTCGAGTGCCAGTTCCTCGTGAGTTCACCCGGTTTTGATCTTGCCTCGCTGATCTCACGGTTGGCAATAGACTGTACCGGAGACGCACCAAGTCTCGGTTGAGAATCTCCCCGACGTGAAGGGATATTCGACCAAAGATTTATTCGAGCGACACCCGACGAAGCCCGACCTCTTCAGAATGTGGGTCTAACAAATCTAGCATTCAAGTGGTATTCTTTAACCAATTTTTGACAGTGTGGGCCGTCTGGACGACGTACTGATCATGGCCAATGGCGAGAAGACGGTGCCTGGGCCGATGGAGGACGTCATGATGGCTAGCCCTTTCATCATTGGCGCGGTCATGTTCGGGCGTGAGCGCAACCAGGTCGGCGTCCTCATCGAGCCGAATCCCCAGTATAAGCTCGATCCCAAGGACGAGCAGCAGCTTGCGAAGTTCCGGAATTCGATCTGGTGAGTTGAATGAAGTCGCCCGGGTGGAGTTGGTTGCTTATTCCTACTTCAGGCCTGTCACAGAAGAGGCCAACGAGGATGCTCCTGCCTTCGGTCGAATCTACAAGGAGATGATTCTGGTGACCGACCCGGACAGGCCGATGGCTCGTGCTCCTAAAGGCACAGTCAACAAGAAGGCGACGATCGCACTGTACAAGGAAGAAATAGAGGCGCTGTAAATACTCAGATTCATCGGACTTGCTTCTATGGCTGACCAGTATCTTTATAGTTACGACACCATCGAGGCGAGCGGGAACGCTGCTAGCGACATCGAGCCGCCTTCATCGTGGACCACCCGCGATCTCGAACCATGGCTCGCGAAACACGCGAGTTTACTGGCAGAGCGGGATATCCACGGTGGCCACGACCTCTTCGACCAAGGATTCGACAGCCTCAACGCCACCTTCTTGCGACACCGCATCGTCGGCGCGTTGAAGAATTCTGGCGACGAAGCAGCGAAGGCAGCCCAAAAGATCCCACAGAATTTCGTCTATTCCTATCCCTCTATCCAGGAGTTGGCCAGTGCGGTTATAAATCTCCTGGTGTCCGGCAGTTCAAATACAGATGCTGGGCACAAGGCCGCCATCGAAGGAATGATTGGAAAATACAGCCAAGGGTTTGACCAAGCTATCGCTCAACCGGAGATGGTTTCCTCGTCTGGCGGAGCAGTGGTGCTTCTGACGGGCTCGACAGGCGGCCTCGGCTCTCACCTCCTCGAGATGCTTCTCAGTCTTCCGGCAGTTGAACGCGTATATGCATTCAACAGAATGGGCAAAGCTCCGTCATCCAACCGACAGACGGAAGCTTTCATTGATCGCGCTCTGGATACCAATTTGCTATCCTCCGAGAAGTTGGTGTATCTCGAAGGCGATACGTCGAAGCCGGATTTGGGAGTACCTGCGGATGTTTACACCAAGGTATGTCCAACTTCCTCATTTATCGAAGATCGTGTGTTGAGTTTCTCTTGCAGCTCCGCGACACGATCACGGTGGTCATCCACAACGCCTGGACGCTCGACTTCAACAAGTCACTGTCTACATTCGAGCCTCACGTTAAGGGAACACGCAATCTCATTGATTTAGCACGCCGATCGCCAAGTGCATCCACTGTCCGCTTTTTGTTCACGTCTTCCATCGCATCTGCACAGGGGTGGGACCAAAAACTCGGACCGTTCCCCGAAGAACTCCAGCTCGATGCAGATGTTGCTGTCGGTAACGGTTATGGCGAGAGCAAGTACGTCTCGGAGCGGGTGAGCAGCTTCCATCTTTCGGGCTGTGCTTGCGCTAACATATTTTTCAGATTCTGGCAGCGTCCGGTCTGCAAGGGACCTCATTCAGGATCGGGCAGGTCAGCGGGGCGGCTACCAACGGTGCTTGGTCGACCACGGATTGGGTTCCCGCCATTGTAAAATCCAGCATCGCGCTGGGAAGCTTCCCCTCTAGTCCAACCAGTAGCATAGCCTGGATCTCTCCCGAGGCGGTGGCTCGCACCATCGTCGACGCTGCACTGTGTACGGAACGTCCGCCGTTTGCGCTCAACCTCGTCCACCCGCGGCCCGTATCGTGGGACACCATCATCTCGAACATGGCCCGCATCGCGAATCGCAAGCTCATACCGTTCGCGGAGTGGGTCCGCCAGCTCGAGGCACGCGCTGCCCGCGCAACGCCCGAGGATATCAAGAACATCGTGCGTTGCATTCCTGAGATCCCAGTCCTCTCTTGATGCTGACATTCAACTACAGCCCGGTATCAAGCTGCTTGACTTCTTCACCGCGGTGACGGCCGGTGGCGGGAGTACGGAGTTCTCCACTGTAAAGGCGCAGGAACTCAGCTCAGCGATACGGTCGGTGGAGCCGTTGGGCATGGAAGACGTCGAGCGATGGATGCAATATTGGAGTGAAGAGGGGTTTATTAATATTGCTGGATCGAATTAGACTGTATTAGTTGTATACTGTATCGGTAGTATTTAAATTACAGCGTTACAAAAACGAGAATACTAGTAGCCTACTCCTTGCATTAGACCCTTTGCCCTCCCACCTTAGGGCACCCGAAGAGGTTCATTTGCGAAGAGCATATGAAAAAACAACATCGAGTATCCCTTATGCAGTTTTCTCTGTCTCGTAGGTCAGGAGTTACATTCATAATTCACTTGAAGGCTAATTTCGTGCATAGCCACACATAAAATCCGCTTTGACCGACAAGTATTAGGGAATACAGAGTATGCATCGATCAGAACTACTCTGCCACTATCCAGGTACGTTCGAATCAGCGGCCATCGTGCTAGTCATCGGTGTTCCCGCCCTGCCAGTAGAGCGTGGAGCAAGCGAGGTCCTCGCGAAGCGATTTCATTCGATAGAAAGCCAATGCATGCCGGTGCGAGTCGTGGATGTTAAGAGCAAAGAGACATCGGCGAATGCCGAGCTCACGTGCCGAACTCAACTTTGGTTCAACTTTTCTTCTTTTCAGGCATTCGAACCCTACAGCGCTTGACTTGCATGGTTTTGTCTCATAATACTGAGTATTTCAATCTTACATCCCCCGATAAAAGGAGGATCAAAGGAAGCGCCCCAAATAAACAACGGCGGAAAAAGCAAGCATGGCGCAGCCTTGAATCGAACAAGGACCTTCCACCAGAAATAATCCAACCTGCGCAGCCTTGGGAGATATGCTAACCATTACACCACTGGGACACTATCTATTTGTATCAAAATCGACAGAACATCGTTATTTTTCGTCGTGGGTGAGAACAAAAAAGGTGTGGGCAAGGGTCATGGCCTGACCTTGAGTCGAACAAGGAACTTCCCGACAACTGAGATGAATACTTTGTATGATGGAAGAATGGGATACCGTTTCACCATCAGGCCTATGCCTGCTTTGCTTGCATCTGCCTCTACCTGCATGACCTCTAGGTTTATTTTAATCTGGTTTCAACCGTATTAGCTGAATAAATTGACCCAAAGACGGAGGCTATGGAGGGACTTACCAAGGAGGAATCGGACGCAGAATGGAC
The DNA here is from genome assembly GCA_029289555.1 of Mycena latifolia. Classification (NCBI taxonomy): domain Eukaryota; kingdom Fungi; phylum Basidiomycota; class Agaricomycetes; order Agaricales; family Mycenaceae; genus Mycena; species Mycena latifolia. The sequence continues at coordinate 171,744 of JARJLE010000116.1, read as the reverse complement.
TGAACCAAAGCGAAAAAAGTCAAGACAGATACATGCACTTCGGGGAGGAGAGTGATATCTGAGAATCAGAACCGGCTCGGAGTGTTGCGGGCAAAGGTTCCGAGCTCTCCCGAGATTCGCAATTAATTTTTCAACGCCTCTGCAGAGCAGAAGATAAAGTGGATTGTCGAGCTGCACCACGGAAGAGCAACCACAGAGGTGGATACCAATTTTAGGGGTGGGAAGTACAAAATAAAAAAATCCGCAAATCGATCACTATGGCCTGACCTTGAGTCGAACAAGGGACCCCTGCTGAAACCCACTTTAATCTGCACTAGGTAAAGCAGGTGTGTTACCACTACACCACCAGGCCTTTAGATTTCCTTCTCAGTAACTACAGTAAAGTACGTGGATGGATTTCTGCGAACCCGAACCAAAAAATAAAATAAAAAGGCAGCAAGCAGAAGAAAGGCCTGGCCTTGAGTCGAACAAGGAACTCCTACCGAAATCAGGAAAAACCTTAAAGGGAGTAGGCATGTTACCGTTACACCACCAGGCCGACGTTATTGTGGGTGGCTGACTTGATATTGAATGTCGAGTGAACGAACGCGCGGCGAGCTGTGACTTCAAAAGTTGAATTTTGGGTGAATTCAATTCTTCGTTGAAGATGTAATCGTGCAATTAAATTTAAACGATCGCATCTGGGGAATCCGACTCGGAATAAGAGAGCTTCAAGATACAAATGGTTCACGATACAAGAGGCTGTCTGAGATAGGTAGAGTAAGATTGGTGCGATGCGCATCGAGAAGATGCGCCTGGGGATGGATATATACAGATGGATGCGATGCATGTGGGTGCAGGGGAATACGAGTTCAAGGACAACGTCGTCAAGTATATCTAGGCCTAATATCGAGTGTCCCAGGTTGAGCGAGAGAGCGCGACTCAGTGTCAGGTTGATGAGGTTGAACTTCAAATCGCGCATGAGGGGGACGCTGAACCGTGTACCATGGATCAACGCGAGGTGTGGTGTGAATCGCCGTCAGGTTCGTAGACGGCGGACGTGAACTGGATGTATGCGACAGGAGACAAGCTGGGGGCGTACAGGTCGCGAGGTGCGCACACGAGAGTTGATACGAATTTTTGGGTCGATTATAAATACGCAGGAACGAGAGGCGTTCTGGAGTGCGACGTGTTGGAGGCGATGCGCAGATCGTTTCGACTACCGTCAATATTCTTTGCGCGTACATACTTGCGGCTCCGAGTCCTTGAATTTTGAGTAGGTCATCACGACTGAGGGTGGGTGGATTTCGTTCATTCCCGGGACGAAGGTTCCAGCTTCGGGCACAAGGCGCGATGGCGTTTAGTATTATTCAGCGGCCAGTAGTCCTTGCGCGGTTGGGGAATGAGCCAGGCAGATGGTGGCAAGAAGAAAGGTCATTGTGTCACGATTGTCACGGCGGCGAGCTCTCCACCAAGCGTCCAGTACAACCGGATCCATCCTGCGAGATACAGATCACAGCTATCCTGAGACCACGACGAACAGCGGTCGGATACATACGAAAGAGAAGGGCTCGAGAAGGACTCGAATGGCAAAGACCAGTCTTTTAGCGTCCGAGTCGTCCTCTGTGATCTTTCCCCGACTTCGCTATGACACAGCAACGCTAGCGTTTCACGGAAGCCCAGGAGCCTCCGTGAGCCGTCCATGTCTTCCCTCCGTTTCTAGGCTATTGATCTTGGTCTTACAGTACAGCGCGGCCCCAGTAGACTCTACAAGCATAGAGTATGATAGAGTCCTATGCGCGTGCCCTCGTCTCTCCTCCCCGCTGCTGGCCCCCCTTTCCGTCCAGATTCTGTGGGACACCACATGGACAAAGCCACCGCAAGTGTCGTCGTGCTCTATTTCTGGCGCGTTTCATTTCGCTGCGTGGTCTCGTATCGGATGCCAGGCGGCGGGAGGACGCAGCACGACGGCGAATGCAAGCTGCGCTAGCCCTGGTCCGGACCGGCGGCTCCGCGCATGCGCGAGCTCCCCTGCTTTGCATCATGCTGTCTCAGATGCTGGCCCTCCTCTCCGCGCCCCTCCTAACGGCACCTTCTCGCGCGATCGAGCCAGTACTACATGCCGCGAGCCCGCCTCCTCACTGCGACGTTGCGGACTCTGTCCGCACTGCACGAGGCGTCACCGCGGTGTCCTACGTGGCAACGCCCGGTGTGCATGTCCGCGTCGGCGCGTTTCGTGGCGTGCGCGCCTGGCTTTTGTGCAGGCGGTGGTCTCGTGGCGTGGGTTATGTGGGCGCGATGACGAGTGTGGGCGGGGGGAGTTGTGGCCGCGACTCGGATGGGTGGGCGAGCGCATGTGCGAGCTCTTACCGTCGCTCTGGCGTTGTCTCTGATGCGACGCCATGGAGGGCCCTGTCCTCCGGCCTATCGTCGTAGTCGATGTCTGGGGTGCTCTCCCTGCCTTCCTTGTGGGGTCGTGCTATCCTCTCCGCACGGGGATTTGTCCCCAGTGCATGGGCGGAGCTCCTGTCTTTCTCTCGTATGGGTCTCACAGGCGATGGGCGGGGCGCGCGCATGGCTGGCACCCTTGCCTACGGGCGCGGCACAGTCCATGCCGGGCCCACCTCGTTCTCGATTGGGGGCTTTGGCACATGTGGACAGCAAGCTATCTTTTACGCTCGTTCCCCTCTCCCCGCGCCTTGATTGGAGTGCGCTCTTACCGCGGGCGGGTGATGCTCGCGTGCTTCGCGCCCAGAATGCCGCGATCGCGCATTTTGGCTCGTGGGATGCTCAGCGCGGTCGTCTTCCCTCACCGCTCTTTCTATCGGGCTTGGAGTCGGGGCTTCGGATGCGTCCATGGGGATGAGAGCCAGGCGCTGCCCTGCGTTGCGTGGTTGGGCATGGGAGCCTGGGAAGAGGAGGGCCAGATGAAGGCGAGGCGGTGGAGCCGAAGTGCGTGCGGGGTGCGAGACGTCCTCCCCTGCACAAATGCTGAGGAGGTGCAGAGGTATCGGCGAGCTCCTCCTTTACAGGGCTCCCCCGCGGGACAGCACGAACACGATGGGACGATGGGGTCGGTGTCGGTGCTCGTGCTGCCCCAGGTCTCTGCGCGGGATGCAGATGTGGAGGTAGAGGCTTATCCACGGGGGTAGGCGCGCCCTTCGCCGTTGACGTCGAGATGCGCGCGGCCGCCAGCAGACGGTCTACGGGGCGCTGGACAGAGGCCGTGATACACGGGTCCGTCGCCGCTGTCCTACTAAGCATCGCGCGCGTCTGCACGCTTTACGGGGCGCCGGGCAGAAGTGGCGATATCCGTTGCCCGAGGGTCACGTCGAGCTGCGCGCGGGGAAGTCCACTGTGGTATGGGACGTTCGCCACGAGACGCGCGCGGTCTGGAGGTGCGTAGGCCGCTGGAAGAGGTCTCCGAGACGCCGGGCGCAGACACTGAGCGTCATATTAAGATGCGCACGGCGTCCTGCGCGCCGGGATGGTGGTGCTCGCGAGCGCACAAGCTGGCTACTGTGCGCTCGAAGACAGCAGGCTTGCCTCCAGTGCCTCTCGCGCCCATCTGTCTGCGGGCACGTGTGGGTGCCAGGTTGCTCCCTGATAGTCCCTTTTCATTGTCTCTTGCCCCGGCTACGCTGCGCTTCATTCCGGCTTGATTTCGGCGGGCAGGAGGCGATACCCGGAATTTCTCCCTATCGCCTGAAATGTTATTTTTCACCGTCCATCTGAATTCATTCGCTAGATTATTTTGTAAGCCCTTGTTAGTTCCGATTTGGAGCTACTTGGTTCCGACGGAGGCTCAGTTGAATTCTCTGGTTCGGTTTTCCAACAATCCTAGGCTCTAGCTCGGTTTCCTTCGCGTTCTGGGTTCTCATGTGCCAGACGAGGAAGGGAACTCCGTAGAGACCTGGACTGAAACAGCCACAGACTCCGTAAATCCACAAATCTTAACCATTGTCGGCTCGAGTTAAGATTCCGACTTGTCGGGAAATGCCAATTCATCGCTCCGTGTTTGTAAGCACCAAACGCTGACTACTCTGCTGCAATGTTTCGATGTGATCCTGTTCCGTCCGGCTTCGGTTACCCAACTTAAAAGTCTAAGAACACCCCTTCGACGAGTGTCCTGAGACGCAGTGATGTTCGCGATCTTCATCTGTATTACGCTGTCGATTTCCCTCAGTTCTGGTGTATCGGCTGCAAACCCGGCTCTAGTTTCCTTGCCGTACGGGACGTTTCAAGGCCTCGACACTGGGAACCTGACCAAATTCCTTGGTGTTCCGTTTGCCCATGCGTAGGTCTGTTGCTGAGATCTTGGATTGATGTTGACGCGATTTTACAGCCCGCGCTTTGACACACCAAAGCCTCCCAAACTGATGCACGGTGTGCAGAATGCCACAGAGTTTGGGCCCGCTTGTCCTCAGCAGGCACTGACTCCTCTGCCGATCGGGTCCCAGCCTGGATTATATCCTTCAATCTCTGAAGATTGTCTGTTTCCCAATGTTTTTAATTGACTGGCGCCCTGACTTCATTAAAGGTTTAACGCTTGATATCTTCAAGCCCGCTGCCTCGGATTCCAGATCGAAGCTTCCTGTATTTGTGGTAAACCTATTCATGATGCTTCACCTGGCACGAGGTGCTCACCTTACTGGTAATAGTGGATATACGGGGGTAAAATATCTCGCACGACGACGCAGTTTCCTTGAGGAAAAGATTCATGTCGCATTCCCTTAGGTGGCTTCGAGATTGGAAATTCGAGGGATCAGAACGTCTCGTCATTAGCCGAGCGCTCCATCGAAACAAGCGAACCCGTCATCGTTGTCGCGCTGAACTACCGCCTCACTGGTGAATTCTCCTCATCTTCCATTTCATCTCGCGACATAACGCACTCTCCTTAGCATTTGGCTTTTTGGGATGACAGGAAGTCGACGCGGCAGGAATAAGCAATCTTGGTTTACGAGACCGTAGGTCTTCATATCATAGCATCCGAGGATTCGATTTACGAGTGTATTTACAGAGATTTATGCCCTCGAATGGGTTAAGAAGCATATCTCTGCATTCGGCGGAGATTCCGATCAAGTCGTCATGTAGCTCAGTTCCATTCATTACATGCGCTCCTACTCATGGACCTTCGCAGCGGCGGCCCGAGCGCAGGAGCTATATCTACGTCTCTCCTCATTCTTTCCAACAAGCAGAACTCAAATGCTTTGTTTCGGGGCGCGTTCATGGTAAGTATCATTCTGGACAGCCCGCGCATTGCTCACTTAATTATCATTAGGTATCTGGCTCCCCAATCACGTCACCTTCCGTCGCCGATGGGCAGGCAGCATATGATAGCCTAGTAGTCGCTAATAATTGCACTGCCTCCCCGGACACTCTCGGCTGTCTTCGGCGCGTCCCTTTCGATTCCCTCATGGCCACGGTCAACAAAACTCCCGATATATTCTCATACGGGGGTCTTGAATTCTTCTGGCGTCCCCGTATTGACGGAGATGTTATCATGGACGACCCGTTGGTGTCAGTGGCCCGGGGATTGTATGCGAAGGTGACTTCTACGCGTTGAATGAGCGCTGCACTTGATAACGTTCGTAGATTCCTATCATGACTGGGGACTGCGATGATGGGGGAACGTACGAATGTTTATTTCATTAACCACGTATGCCAACCTGATCTTCCTCCAGTGTATTTTCATTGCCAGAAGCCAATATTACGTACGTGTGCCGCATCGCAACGGAGATCATATGTTTGACCATTGGTGCCGCTGCCCAGAACGGATGCAGAATTTTTGGATTACATACATTCGAAGTTTGTTGCAATATTTTCCCACTTGGATTCGTGGCTTATTCTCCCTGCAGATTTCTTCCAGCTAGTTCGCAGGAAGAGATCGCTCAGATTGGATTATTATACCCCGACGATCCTACTCAGGTGCGCCATTGAGGCTGCCAATTTATTCCTGGCCAACGTCGAACCTAGGGCTCCCCATTCAACACTGGAACCGCTAACCAATTGACGTATGTCCTCTCAAGAGCGTCTCATTATGTATAGATGATCAACCGTCCTTAGGCCGCAGTACAAGCGGCTTTCTGCATTCCACGGCGACTTCATCTTTACAGGACCGCGAAGGTTCTTCTTGGAGCATGCATCCACGACTCAAAATACGTGGAGTTGGTGTGCGTTCTTCTTATCCGGCGCTAATAAATGTGGGCATTGAATATTTTGTTAGTGAACAGACGAGGCAAGGATACAGCGCTAGCCATCGGCGCCTACCATGGCAGCGACATTCCGATCTGGTTCCCACCCAACAAAACGAGCGATACCACCGGCGCCGATGCTCTGAGTGAGCGGGATATTTCGTGCTTCGTTGAATAACTGAAAAGTATACCATCACAGTCAATTTCATAAACACGCTGGATCCACCCCGCGGTATCCTCGACCATCAAGCCCGCCATCTTCTGGCCGAAGTGGAACGTGCCGTCGTCGGCTGGGTCACCCTCTCTGCTGACGTTCAGTGACCCCAATGCCGTCAACATCACCGGGGAAGACTTCCGGGTCGACGCTATAGATTTCGTGAATGTGTTACTTCTGCGCGAGGCAGGTGGATTTAAATAGTACTTCAACCCCCTGGGTCATGTATGTTCGTTGAAATGGTCGAAACCAATAATATCAAAGTGCTTCTAAGCACGCTCTGGTAGATAACGCTACCTTGAGTTCTGTCGGAAATTTAAATAGGCCTCGGAGAAGTCGGGAGCTCTGAGCTAGGAATTTATTGACTACAGTGGATCTTGCTCTGACCACGGGAGACTAAACAAAAGGTAATTTCGCAGAAAAAAACTGATAGGGCGGGCGTCTCGTATGATTCTCTGAACCAATTTGTCGTAGCGTGATAAAAGTCCAAAGGCTCGTTAGCTTTCCAGAGTCGAGAACGGAGTTTTGCTCGACTCAGTCCGCGGACAATGTCGTCAAACCGCCGGACCACTTCATCCATCGTCGGCCTGGGGCAGGATCGTTTTGAACTATGTCGGCCATCAACTTGGACCTGATGAACTCGAACCCGAGATTCACCCAGCCAGCCCCTCTGCCCTGTCGCAATTAAACACTGACCGAGCAGACAACCTGCTACATATTCTGATCAAGTTCCCAGTATGATAGCCTGAGGCGTCGGCCGGGAACGGATCACATTTTTCCGGCACCGAAGGAAAGAACCAGATAAGCCGACGGGGCCAGAACAGAAAAACGAGCGGTGGAAGCGAAAAAGCAAGAGAGAGAGAGCCATTCGGGCGTTGCCGGATTGCTGGATCCCGGTGATCATGACTTCGGAGCGCGTGCCCATCCTCGTTGAAGTTCAAGTTGAAATTCAGAGCACGTCGTTGAGCGTCCGGCAAATGGAATTTACGAGATGGAAGGGTGTATTCATGTGGAAAATGAAGTAGACCGAGGGAATGGAACTTGAAACCTCCATGACCGGCGGAGGAAAAAAAAAGGCATTGCCAACTCTACTCGAATGGCCTGGCCTTGAATCAAACAAGAATCTCCTACCAAAAGGTCTACTCGCGCAAAGAGCCAAATAAAAAGCAGAAGTGTTACCATTACACCACCAGGCCACTCTCTTTGCTTCCCCCAACACTGACCACGTATATGATTTCTGGCTCAAAGAAAATAGAAGATACCGGAGGAACGGCCTGCCCTTGATTCGAACAAGGATCACCTACAGAAATGTGTGCCTCAGCTCTTACATCTCATAAAGTAAGTATGTTCTCATTACATCGGCGGGCCGTTCTCTTCACATCTCGTAGACGTATTAGATGAATCAGTTCTGCGAACAACCCAAGAAAAAAGGTGAGCGCTAGCGCAAGAAATATAAGTGGCCTGACCTCGAATCGAACAAGGGATTCCTGCTAAAATCGGTGCGAGAGGGCCAACTGCAAGCAGGTGTGTTGCCACTACACCACCAAGCCGATTACGACTCCGGGGAAGAAATTTATATTCCTCGATGAATATTGCATGTAACCAGTCAGTCCGACGAAATCGGGCTTGTTAGAACTTCCAAGAAATCACAGAGGCAGGCTATGTATGGCTGGAGAAATTGGCGGCACTACATACTTACAGAGTTGGGACTTGGTTGAGGCGGAGCTGAAGTAAAGTGAAGTCATATCTTCCGGCAGGCCATTAACCTCGAAACGCCGCTGCCGGCGATGCTAATGTTGGGGCAGCTGATCGATTCAACGAGCTGTTGGTGCAGCTGATGGAATCACCCAACCAAGGACGCAGTGTGAGTCTGGGTCCAAGATGCAGAGCCGGATAGTGTTGGCGTGAATCTGAGGGGCACGGATAAAGCCAAAGTATTTCGCGAACAATATAAAAGAGCGGGTGCCAGACTGAGCTGAGGGCGCATACAGTAGGATAGGATGGACGGGGCAGGCAGGGGTGCATGCCAGGAGATAAACGGGGCAGGCAAGCTCGCAGGACTGGCTGGTATCTCGACATAGGTATGCCTGCGCCGGACTCGGCAGAGAAACACGCAACAGACATCTTGTGAAAGCCTCTGCCTCTGTCGGGTGGTTCGAGAATAATTAGGATGTCAATGTCAATCGTGCAGAGCGCAAACTCATCCTTCGTGGATGTGGATTGTTCGGTAATCTTGAGGATCCAGTGCGTCCACGATTCTACGAATGAAAAATGCACAAAAACACAGCAGGGCGCGGGCTGTCGCGATTTGAGAGTTACACGCACGGACGCGTCCGACTCGATGAGGGAACCAAAGTGCTGGGGAACGCTGCGCTTCAATCACCCATTCGTGTTTGCGAGCCTCAAGGTCGAAAGCTGCAGAGGCGTTCGGACAGCTACCTTTCGCGCCGGAAACTAGACTTCCAGTTCACGTAAGAAGAGGACGGCGGACTGTCTGGGCAGTGAGATCGATGCAATCCAGGATAAATGCAAAACAGAAAATAAAAGAAACGGCATGAAATAAAAAGAGACTCACTCCAACCACACCACTCTCTTCCAACGTGGTGGTCGGCGTGCCACCCAACGCTCGTCCGAGTTTGCGCATGTTATGTTGGGGTGCTTTTCGCCCCACGACTTTGCGACGCACGTGAGCGGCATGTCGGCGGCCTGCGAACATTTTGAAGCTCCGCTGACCATGGTTCTACGAGTCGACGTCGGACGACCTCTTTGTTTCCGTACGACCACCTTCCCGACCCCGATCCCATCGACACGCATCCCAATGCCGCCGCTCTCCATCACCGCCTCTTAAAACTCGACGCTGTCGCTGCCACCTTTCCGCCGCCCCGGCGAAGGTCTGGGACTTAGGCGAGGTAATTTACCCGAGGGTCTTCGCGGCATCTATTTGACCTGTTTACCGTGCTAATTTTTGAACTTCAAGCGTACGCAGACTCTGGAGGGGAAGCCTGCTTCAGCCGACCGTTGTACTTCGTTCTGGAATTCTAGTCGAACCCCGCACACATAACTGATGCCTGGATGAACTCTTCCGTCTACTGCCTCCGGATGTCTGATTTTAGGCATCACCCATGTTCTTTGTTATGCGCTCTCGCCATTGAGTGTCCGCAGGATTCAGAGCGATCGTAACGCCACGCTTCAGTATCCAGATCCGTATGTACTTTAGCACGCTATAACCGGGGATGCTTTCTGTTCGGTCAACAAGAGCCGTCCGGGGCGCTTCGCGCCCCGGCCACCCCTTGATTCAACCACTGTTTCCCGAAATAAAAGATATATTCAAATTCTTTCTAATTGTGTTTTTTGTTGAATACCATAATCCTACTCTCTAAGTGCAGCAGTCGAGCGCCGTGGCACCCAGGACACCTGAACTGCCCGCGGGTTCCGCTGGCCCAACGACACGAAGAGCGCCCTCGAGACTTGGATCGACGCAAATGGGCTAGAAAGTCACCTCCGTACATTGTCGCTACGGCCAAGAAGCTGCGTCCCAGCGCAAGCACGCACCATTAACTTCGAGCCCCGGGGTCTTGAAGAATATTTGAAAATTTAGCGCTGGCGGCTAACATTGGGTGCAAGAGAAATTATGCTTGGCAGTCTGAACATGATAAGATTGCGTGTTGCCTATATTGACACTCGCACTGGAGGTTGAAGGAGGGGTTGAAGAGGACCCTGGCATTGTGCTAGTATTTGTGTGAGGCTCTATCGGGTTGCCTTCAATCTACTGTCATATTTCGACGCCACTCTGAGCAAGACTCTGAGCCTGGAGTCACGAGCGGTCGGAATCTTGGGCTGTAAATTTATTTCCCTGTAAGCCATCTGCTTGGGGTTGGTTGCAAGTTGGTTATACATGATTTCAGAAATAAAGAGGGATTGGATGGATGAAGTAAGGTGGTGGCGGCATTTTATTAGCTGTCGGGACGTGACGTGGAGGCCTTAGAATAACGCCAGGGACATGTAAGAACTAAGTAGAAATGTGAATCAGTTGTACGGAAACGTCGGGGATACCCGAGCGGAGTTCCAAAAGGCCTCAGACAGCTTAATCTTATAAAGAGAGATGATTCGATCCGATCAGTATCAATATTCGCTCTGGCCGTCCCGTGTCTCTGCGACGCAGTTGTACGCCCTTCTTTACCCTCGTTCGTCCAGATGCACTGTCAAGGCTTTCATATGACTTTGAGCACGCCGAACTTTGCCGTCGAACTCCATGTCTTCGATCATCTTGTGATTTCTCTACCTCGTAGGTCCGTCAACTCTGGCCGTATAAATTAAATTGATTAAATGTCCAGTGGCACCCGAGCGCCGTAAAGCTGTCCGCCACACGAAATGCCATATAGCTCCCGCGCTTAGCACATCCATGTAGGTTGTCATACACGTGGCGGCCGCACTGCCAGCGAAACGCACCTTGCCTCCCATGTCCACCATACCGCAGAGCTACGAGCTCCACAGTCAGTCATGGCCCCGCTCATTGCGGCGTACACTCACGGACATGTTCCAGTTATAAGTGTCAACGGGATCCACTGGAAACCCGACTTGCTGAGCCTCCATCGAGAGACACCAAATCTCTATGTGGCGATTGACGTCGACGGCAAACTGGTCCATCGGAGTTCCGCAAAAAGGGATTGGGCGGGGCTGTGGAATGATATTTCGAGTCTGTGAGTCGAGGTGTGCGCTCCACGCGTGACTCTAGGTACTTACGCGGTCGTCAGATCGGCGGAGAGCCCGTCTTCCCACATCGCTTTGCAGGTCTTCAACAAGCGTAGTTTCAAGGACGACAAATGTCTGGCCAAGGCAGAGCTGGAGATAGGTGTGCTCCTCGAGAAGTGCAGCACGCAAAAAGGCAAGAAATCTTTGTTTTACTACTCGAGCCGACATCCGACGCCGTCGCCGTAGATTTCCAACTACAGCTGGATCATGTCAAGAAGAATGCGACAAACCTTTCTAAGCCCGAACTTGTCGTGCGAATGACCGCCATCAGGCGCGCTCAAGCCGGTGCAATTGCACTTGCCAACGCCACCCAGGATAGTGTGACTATCGAAAGCGGGACGGCTTGTTCTGCTGTCAAGTTGGTTGATCACGGAGCGGAACATGCTGATCTGGCATCCGCCCTGGGAACCCTAACTGCCAGACTCGATATCGTCGTTCAAATGGGAGCGGAAATAGCCAAGGTCAGACAATACTGCATTCTGTTGATCCACGTTCGGATTCATATGCACCGATACAGATCCATCCTTATTCCAATGCCGCGTGGAAGGTGTTGACTTCAGTATACGAGGTAGCCCTGCTGTCATCTAATTCCTTGCATATGCTGACCAGCATTAGGCAGTAAAGAAACAAGAAGAAAAAGATGAGAAAGTCATTGAATTGGTCCAGACAATGGCAGATGCATATTTCTTTGTTGAGGATATGGAGGCACTGCCGGGCAAGATCAAGCAGCTTGAAGATACAATCAGTGCTTTAGTCAAACAAACTGAGGAATGTGCCCTGTTTATTCGAGAATACACCGGGCACGGGTTCTGTGGTAAATGCTTCTGAAATTTCCTCGTGATGTTACTTACAGTGTCAATAGGTAGACTTCTGGCAGGAATCTTGTCGGACCACAGCGAGAAGATCAATGATTTCACAAGTGCTTTTGCTCAGCTCCAGAAGACTCTTGACACAGGCTTAGTGATACACACCGCATTTGTCTCGACAAAAACCCAGGAAATGGTTGTGGGCTTGGGTAAGGATTTGTCTCCAGCCACATTTTTTTTTGGGAAGCGCTCATATTGGCCCCCCAAGCACAATCAGATAAGCTCAAAAGCCTCAAGCCAACTGATATGAATGCCTCCCCTCGCACGGGATGTTTACCGGGAACACGTCAGGACTTGCTGAGCATAATCACAAACTGGCTGACTACCCCGTCCGAAGCTGGGAATCCTAGCAACATTTTCTGGTTGCACGGTGTCGCTGGTGCTGGCAAAAGTGCCATAGCCACATCTGTCTCCAAACACTTTGGAGGGCTGAAACGACTTGGGGCATTTCTGTTCTTCAACAGGACCAAGAGCAGTCCCTACTCTGTTATTCAAACAATTGCATTCCAGTTGGCACGATCAAACAGCTATATTGCAACTGCCATTTGCTCTGCAATTGATGAAGATCCAGCCTTGGTAGATGCCCCAATGCAGACCCAATTTGAGAAGCTCTTGCTCCAACCTCTCAAGGATGCGGAGAGGAATATTCCCGGGCCCATCATTGTCATCCTAGATGCTCTAGATGAATGTGGTGACGCTGACTCCCGGCGGGGGCTTGTCTCCATTCTCTCAAATGAATTCTCTAAACTTCCTTCAGCATTTCGCTTTTTTATCACTAGCCGCCACGACTCGGACATTGCAGTCAAATTCGAGGTTCAACCAAACATTACAAAGCACCTTCTTGATATTTCACTGCCATCAAGTTTAAAAGACATCTGTCTTTATATTGACAATCAGTTGATAGAGATCCGACAACAGCAGAGCTTGGATCCCACATGGCCAGGGGAAGCAAAAACTAAGGCTCTAGCTGCATACTCCTCAGGTCTCTTTGTTTGGGCTTCGACAGCTAAGGAATGGCTTCTGAAGGCCCATAATCCAAATGTGATCCTTGATTCTTTGTTGGAGAAAGGGCGGAACCTTGATGACCTCTATGCTGAAACACTGCAAAGTACAGGATTATGGGACAAGAGACCATCTGAAGAAGATACTCAAGCTTCCATACAAGATGCTCAGGCAGCCTTATCAGCCGTGGTGTTCGGGAAGGTCCCTATGACTGATGCAACCATTGATGCACTCTTGAATTTGGGACCTGGGCGCTCTTCGAGCCGTATCTTTACCAAACTGGGATGTGTCTTACAGTGGGCTCCAGGCCAGATTGTTCGAGTTCTCCATGCCTCCTTCACCGATTACCTTACAGATAGCAAGCGCTCAGGTAGTAAACCATGGTGTATGAACCTCACTGGCTTGGAGTGTCAGCTTGCACAAGGATGCTTACATATCCTGAACAGACCAGATGGGCTTCAATTCAATATCTGTCAGATCAAGGACTCACATATCCGCAATAGTGATGTTCAGGACATCACAACTCACATCCCACCACATTTATCATATTCCAGCCTCTTCTGGGCCAGCCACCTTTGGAGAACTGATTTCAAAGATGACAGCACCGATTCTGAGTCATCGGATATGAAGAATGCTTTGCTTGTGGATATCAAGAAATTCATGTATAGCAAATTCCCTTTCTGGCTCGAAGTTCTCGGCCTCCTGCAAGAAGTTGCAATTGCAATAGATGCACTTATAGTTGTTGGCAAACTTGCCAAGGTGAGTTGCACACATTGTGCTGAAAGCTTCAAATCCTGATGGTTCATATTGCAGAATCACGATGAGGAACTGGCAGATTTTGCAATAGATGCGGTCAAGTTTGTGACCGCATTTGCACCTGCTATTGCACACAGTGTGCCCCACATTTATCTTTCAGCAATTCCTCTCGCACCCACAGAGTCCAGAGTAGCAAAAATGTTCTCAGGGTGGATTGTCCAAAAAGTGGCCATCCAAAGTTCTTTGGGTGTTCAATGGCCAAGACTTCAGACAACAATTCAAGGACACAGCAGAACTGTTCGCTCTGTTTCCTTCTCGCCTCATGGGGAACGAATTGTGTCAGGGTCTGATGACAGGGTGATCCGAGTATGGGATGCACACACGGGCACCCTTGTTGCTGGGCCATTCACGGGACACAGTGACGGGGTCCAGTGTGTTGCTTTCTCACCTGACGGTGAACACATTGTCTCTGGGTCCAAAGATAGAACATTGCGCATATGGGATGCACACACGGGTGTTCTCATTGCTGACCCTTTTGAAGGACACACAAATTGGGTGCTTTCAGCCTCTTTCTCCTCTGAGGGTGCACGGATTGTATCTGGCTCCTCAGACCGCACAGTTCGACTTTGGGATGTCCACAAGGTAGATTCCCCACCTGTGGCTTTTTTGGGTCATACTTCAGCGGTGTGGTCAGTTGCTTTCTCTCCTCATGGGGATTGGATCGTCTCCGGGTCAGCTGATACTACGATAAGGGTGTGGGATGCGGAAACTGGTGCACTTGTCACTGCTCCATTCAAAGGCCATGCTGAGATTGTCAGATCTGTCACCTTTTCACCTCATGGGGACCAGATTGTATCAGGGTCTGATGATAAAACAATCCGGGTATGGGATGCACGCACTGGTGACCTCATTGCTGGGCCATTCACAGGCCACACAAATTGGGTTACTTCCGTCGCTTTCTCACCCGATGGGGAGCACATTGTCTCTGGTGGCGACAGAACAGTGCGCATTTGGGATGCCCAAACAGGTGTTCTCGCTGCCAGCCCATTTGAAGGACACAGCCATGGTATCATTTCTGTCTGTTTCTCACCTGATGGTGGACGAATTGTGTCAGGCTCCCTGGACCACACTGTTCGCATCTGGGATGCGCACGTAGCACCCAAAGATAAGAGGGAGTTCATTGGGCCAGGCTCCGATGCCAGGCAAACAGGACACAGTGATAAGGTCAATTGTGTCATGTTCTCGCCAAACGGGCAACACATTGTGTCAGGGTCGGATGACAAAACGATCCGGGTATGGGATTCGCAGACAGGTATCCTTATTGCTGGGCCATTCATGGGACACACCGATCGGGTGCTTTCTCTCGCTTTCTCACCCTCAGGGGAACACATTATTTCTGGTTCTAACGACAGAACAGTGCGTGTTTGGGATGCACAAATGGGCACTCTCATTGCTGGTCCATTTGAACACAGTGAACCTGTGGATTCCCTCTCCTTCTCTCTTGACGGGAAACACATTGTGTCATGCTCCGAAACAGGCATGATCCAGGTACGGAATGCACAAACAGGTGTTCTTGTCGGTGGACCATTTGTTGAAGGTAGTGAAGAGGTGGACGACATCTTTTTCGCTTCCTCACCTGGCCGGGAACACATTGTGACAGGGTCCAAAAATTGGTTCAATGGCGGTATGATCCAGGTATGGGATGCTCAAACGGGTGCACTTGTCAGTGGACCATTCAAGGAGCATGTTGGGCAGTTTAACTCGGTCGTTTCTTCACCCAATGGTAGGTGGGTCGTATCAGGTTCAGCGGACTCAATGGTACGCATGTGGGATGCACAAACTGGGTCCTCCCTTCCTGTGCTGCTTCGAGGGCACGCTAGGATTGTCTACTCCGTCGCTTTCTCTCCGGACGGGAAATGGATCGCGTCTGGGTCCCATGATAAAACCGTGCGTGTGTGGGATGCACAAGTCGGGCTATGTGCCGCTGGCCCATTTGAAGGGCACAGTGCATCCGTTCTCTCCGTCGTTTTCTCTCCGGATGGCGAACGGGTCGCCTCTGGCTCTCGGGATAATACAATTCGCGTCTTTGAGGTTTGTATTGCACCTGTTGTCGATGGTAACCACACTGACTTAAGTCTGATCTCTGAACAGATCAACCCCCACCGCACTCCGCACCAACCGTTCGGAGATGGTTCGACGTTCGAAGATGGCTGGATATTGAACTCGGTGTCTCATCCCATCCTTTGGATCCCGCCGTGGCTCCGCAACGGTCTATACTTTCCTCAAAATTCACTTGTCATCTCTTTGGAGGGCACAACGAAATTGGATTTTAGTCAGTTTGTCCATGGAACGCGATGGGAGGAGTGTATCGATCCGAAGGTCCGCGCCGATGAGTCTTTCTTGATTCTTACTATGTAGTTCGATGTATGTTCAATGCTGGATTGTTACAACATAACAACTGACCTTGGAGACCAATAAAGTCTTCATAATTAAGTTTGAGTCCCAACGGGTGCCCCAACTCGATCAGAGAGAGAGAGCCTGTGCGCGTCAGAGAGGAAACTTGGGACGAAGAATGATCAACGGCACAGTCTGGGAATGAAAATTTACACGATGTCATGGAAAGTTTGCACTTCCAGCGACATCACATATGCAGCGATTCCGATTAATTCGACCCAGTGCGTGTTCATACGCATTGTTTTGGGAGCCTCGCACCAAATGGTATAATATTACCACCGTCTACGCGAGACTACAACCAAGCACCGTGTTTGGTGGAAACTGAAAACGGGAACCAGATCTGAAAGCCTTGCAAAGATAGTCAATGCCAAGTTTCCGTACGCGGGATTGGTTCAATATACCTTTATACGAATACGGGATAAGGCACAGGCACTTAGGAGCTTGCAAGAAATTCGGCGCATCCCCTAGGCCTATCCAAGGGGAAAAAGACACCCTAGACGCATGATATGTGAGCGCGAAATGAAGCCCATTCTTCACCAAAGGCTCTAGTTCCGGGCAAATATCGAGCTCCATAACCCGGTCAAAGCGGATTACAACACGCGTTAGGGCCCGCGATCTGATGAAACGTAAGAGTGCTTTGTCGGAAGCACTGCACGAGTACTCCATTTCCAACTCCCGGAGGCCGGGGCAACAGGGAGTGGGGATGTCGGCAGATGGGCTGAAGGAGTCCAAAATCTCGTCATCGAAAGTCACATTGCGGCGGCTTTCTAGGAACTTGCTGATCTTGAGTTCGCGAAGGGTAGGTGGTAGCTCGCGAAGGAAACTCGCTAGGAATGGTTTTGGGAAGAGCTCAATAGTGACGTCGAGCTTTTCGATATGCCTAGTGGTGAGTAAGAGGGTATAGGGCGTGTCGGCAGTATCAGACATTCCGCGAAGTTTTAAATTCCGCAATTGTGGTAACGAGAACCGGCCGAAGAGGCAGTAGGCGGCTGCCGTAAAGGTGTCGCAGTCTAGATCAAGTGTATGAAGGAACGAGAGCTCGAGAACGGGCTCTCCGATTCTGCTGCTGTTCAAGGTGCCGGGAGGATCACAAACGAGTATGCGGCAAGTCCGCAGCTGAGGGCAACGAGAGAGCACCTGCAGTGTCATTTCGTTCGTCATAAAAGGTGGTTCAGAGCCCCATTTTTCTGCGATCGAAAGGTCCGTCAAACTACCCCATCGAAGCGGCAATTCCAGAGGGCTGAAACTGCTTCCCTCGAAGTTAAACGAGGAGATTTTTGGGCCGTGAAGGAAGCCCGTCGAGTTGTATCGGCCAGGGGCATCAATGGGTTCATGGAGCTCCTTGATGGTGACCGACTTGAGCATCGGCAGGTCTGCCGGCGTAAGGTGGATCATAGTCATTAGACTGGAAAACATGGCCGTGAAGCTGATGTGCTCCCAACGCGATGTGAATGGGAGTAGGTCCCGAATGAGAGGGTTTTGGGTCGGTGAGGTGAAGGAGTCAAACGGGCATAGTAGTGATATGGACAAGGGGCATCGGCCGGAACGACCGAGCCACATCTTGGTGATCTCAAGTCGTTGCGCCGCCTTCTCTTTGAATGCGGCAGCGGAGTTATATGAGCAGGGAGGCTCCACGATGTGAAGCCTCGACCACAGGTGGGGTGTCGAGAGAGATATGGATCGCCAAGAGCTGCATATGCGCCCAAGGAGCACCGGCGCTTCCACAGCGCTCATGACGCAGTTGCGGTGGGTTGGAAGGCAGGCTACAAAGATCTCCTTGATAACGTCGAGCGGAAGTCTTCGAACTGGCGAAATGAGTGCCTTGTGGGCGTCCACGTCGGCACAGATCCCAGCACGCTCCTCTGCCAGTTTATCGAGCGCCTTCTGCAAAGCGGCGATTTCATCGTCAAGACACTTTAATCGAAAGGTGGGTTCCACAAGGAGAGTTTGGATCTGCGCTATCTCCTCATCCTGGGGACAGTAATTGGTCCCTAGCTTCGAGGTGAACGGAGACGACATGAGAGTTGTGGTGCGTGTCGCACACACACGGCCATGTGAATTGATCATGCGCGCCGATTCGGCACTAATGGGGGGGGGGTTGCCGGATTGATCTACCAGAAGCTGAATTGGGGACATGGGAAAGATTATATCAGTGGTCTTGAGTAGCAGAATCTGTCCTCAGAAGGCCCATTGGCATGAATTCGATGAAGAGCAAATAATTCCTTTTTAATTATGCGACGTGAATTCAATGACTGATCCGGCAGAGGAAAGATTTCGAAGGGCCTGGGCAGGGAATCGACCCGATTACGAAAGAGGGGTAGACGGTAGAGCGAGCTGTATGTGCTCCACCTGAGGATGGAGATCCCAGAAAAGGCCTTGACGAGAGCAGCATCAACCAGTATTACTTGACCCTGCAAGTCAAGCCTGCCGATTTTAGCGCGCCGCCTGGACGTCGTGGAGGCACAAAGCTGCAGGGGTACGAAGACGTAGACAGATGGATCGAAGGGTCACTTAGTAAAGAATTGAATTCAAAATTCAAGATGTAGAGACGCGAAACTTGCGCGAAACACGAAATACGAACAGTACGAGAGACGGAACGCGCAGCTTACAATCCGATCCCAGGAAGATGAACCGTCTGCGTTCGACGCGCTTGATATGGGAGGCGGGGCTTGGGCAGCCCGAGGGGACAGAACGCAAGAGATATTGCAACGTGGAGTAGAGTCCGCGTGCGACGCAATCGGTAAGGAGTTCGTACTCCCGAATGAGACTTGATGAGGGCAGCTTGAGTCTGCGGAGTCTCGGAAGTGGCTACTAATTTTATTGCGCCGCCTGGAAATATGTAGCGCGGACAAAAAGAGGGAGGGCCAGCGCGCGCATGACTCGCGCAGATCCACGGGAAAGGTAATTCGGGCCGAGTCTGCGGAGTGCTTCGCTTCACACCTGAACTCAGGAGCACAATCGAAGCTCGATAAGGGGAAGCGCGTCGTCTCGAGCTCCAAACTTAGACTGCTGTCTGCGAGCGTGAGGGCGCAGAACTCGCACGATGCTGCGGAAATCAGCAGGCGGCAGTCCGACTCGGGCAGCCGGGGCGAAGGGCGAAGTCTCGTGAGGACTCGTGCTGATGTCTTCAGGAAAGAGCCATAGCCAGATACGCCGCCGCAGACAGACAATAAAAGCGAGAGGTCGAGGCGGAAAAAGCAAGAGAGAGTCGGGCGTTACCGGATCCGGTTGAATCCGAAGCACGTGCCTCCTTCGTTTGAAGTTCAACAAAAAAAAAAAACGTTGCTCGCCGTTAAGTATATCAATTGAAGCAGTGAAAGGAAACGTATGCGAGAAAAAGAAAGTAGACCTAGGGAATGGAAGGCTACACGTCCGGTGGAGGAAGAAAGAAAATATTACCAAATGGCCTGGCCTTGAATCGAACAAGAGGGTTTTATCGAATTCTTGCATAGAACCCAGGCATGTTACCATTACACCAACAGACCCTTCTCATGGTCTCCTAACTGACCGGGTACGTACAGGATTTCTGAGAACAATGCAAAAGAAAAAGAACTTGAAGAGAGAGAAATATGGCCTGGCCCTGAATCGAACAAGGATCTCCCTATAAACCAATGGTATACTTTGACCATAGTAGTCAGGTGTATTACTATTACACCATCAGTCCATTGGCAAGCCCTCTTCGGACTGATTAGATCTATTACTTCTGCGATCTGTCAACAACCTCAAGAAAAAGAACATGGCTTGGCCTTGAATTGAACAAGGATCCCCTACTGAAGACAAGAGCCCTCTGGTATATGAAGTAGGTATGTTACCATTGCACCACCAAGCCATTCCTTTGACCTCCCTAACTCTGACTAAGTGTGATTTCTGCACGGCACAAAGAAAAAAATTGAAGAAAATGGAAATGGCGTGGTCTTTATTCAGTGTCCTAGACCATTCGTGGAAGAATACCCCAGCAGAACCTCCGCGCAGGGGCAGTCGGGACCCGGAAGCTTTATGACCGGCTGAAGTGAGAGCAGGGCTTGTGAGGCGCGAATATTTGAATACACTTGAAGACGGGGGTGGATTCAGATCCTGGGGTAAGAGACTTGTTGCGTAGATGAGGAGGTCGGGTCCTGGATGGATGGATGTGGCTTTGGTGTTGAGAAGTCGCGAGAGTATGTTGCGCCAGAGAAATGAAAACAATGTCGTTCCGTTCTAATTCGGCCAGCCTGGAAAACACGAGGATGCACCGGGCAAGCGGGAGACCGCGAAATCCAGGAGGCGATGAAGGCGCGAAAACGAAGTTGTACAAGAAACCGGCAGGGCAGAATACTGTCGCCTGGAGTCACTAGGATTCGTCATACATTGAAGAGTGGCGGACGACAAAATACGGGGACAAATACTGGCATGAAGTGAGTCCAAGGTTCAAACGTCCAACTATAGAAGATGACCGGCGGAGGCAAGAATGAACGCGCACGTGACGGACAACCAACTAGTTATGCTGTGGAATGTAAAGCAGGTATGTAACAATTACACCACTAGGCCATTCCTTTTAACCTCCCTAACACTAACTACGTACGCTCGTGAGTTTTGCGAACGGCACAAAGAACGAGAGAGAAAATTGAAGAAAATGGGTATGGCCTGGCCTTGCTTCGGTGTTACCATTCCTGCCAGAGCATTCCTTCGTATTATGGAGGAATACCCTGCAGAACCTCCGCGCAGGGGTCGGGCCCGGAAGCTTCATATCAGCTGAATTGAGAGCAGATAATCAACCTGAGAAATTTACGCGGGCTTGTGAGGCGCGAATATTTGCATACACTTGAAGACACGGGCTAATTCAGATGCTGGGGCAAGAGATTTGTTGCGTAGATGAGGAGGTCGGATCCTGGATGGATGGATGTGGCTTTCGTGTTGAGAAGTCGCGAGAGTATCTTGCGCCAGAGAAACGAAATCAATGTCGTTCCGTTCTAATTCGGCCAGCCTGAAAAACACGAGGATGCACCGGGCAAGCGGGACACCGCGAAATCCAGGAGGCGATGGAGGCGCGAAAACGAAGTTGTACAAGAAACCGGCAGGGCAGAATACCTATCGTCTAGAGTCACTAGGATTATGCAGAGGCTGAAGCACGGAAGACAATGCGCGGGGACAAGCATTGGCAGGAGGTGAGTCAAGTTCCAACGTTGAGATGACGGGAGAGACAGGGAAAGACGCGAGTGGACACGCACGTGACGCACAAGCAACTTGACCCCGGATTCCGATCCATGAACCCGTATTCATGTCGAACGCTGGCCTCCGTAGCCCTCTGCATTGCTCATCCCGCCGATGATGCTGAATGATTTGGGGGAGTGCTTCCCCGACGCGCATCGCCATAACCCATGCTGCTCCACTGAAGGATCACGGCAGTCTAAGCCCGTGAGCTCGTCGAGCTCGTCGAGCTGCGACACCGACGCGAGTAGCTGCCGGCGCCTCGGCAAGAAGAAAGCCCGCGAGCGCCTTTCACCTCGTGCTCGGCTTCGGCTTCGACGGACAGGAATGGCGGGCGCAGTCTACCTATACATGGCACATACGGGCCACGGACGCTTTTACCGAAGGGGCGCGTACGGCGGCCACTCGATCCTCATGCGCGTGCAATTTACACTTACGAGCTTCGGCCTGTCGGGGGCGCGTGCTCTTGCTTCTGGCTTTATTCCTGGTGCGTCTCCGTTCCTCTTCTTTCGTCCCCATCCTTATCTTCATTTTCCCCTTCGTCTATGCTTTGCTGACTGATTTGGTTACGCATTACAAGCTACAACCTGGTCCTCCTCTCCACGATCTGGGCCCTGTCCTCCGTGCACATCCTCCGCACTTCCAATTCTGCGCATTACCTCGCTCCCCGCTGCGCTCAGCTCAGCGCATTAGTACCCAAGCACGAGTACCTCATCACCGGCGAGGCAGGCGGTATACCCCGTTCAGGGTGGGCGAAGTCGGAGGACGAGTCGACTTGCGCCACGCGTGCCTCCAAGACATCAATATCCATATCTTCGGCCTCTCCCTCGCTTTTCCCGGATACGTACACCACTCTAGGTGTCGCTGTCCTCCCTCTGTCTGCCCAGCTTCAGTTCATGCACGCCACCAATGGCCTTGAGGGCGTCTCGTGCCACGAGCAGGCAGGGGGCCTTGCCCCGCACGCCGCGAGTCATGTCCCTACCTACCATCGACCTCTCACGCGCTCCACCCATCCGTATGCACCGGTCGTATTCCCGCGCCTGCGTATCCCCGCTCTCCGTGCGCGTGCAGGAGTCCCGTCCCGCCCGCCAGGCGCACGCCCCCCGCCCGACTCTCCCCGCAAGAGGAACGTCCCGTTCCGCACCGCCCCGCCCCGAACAGCCGCACGCAGGAGGGATGTCCTTCGCAGCACCACCTCGTCGATTGTCACCCCCCGTGAGCGTCCTTGCGCCGCCTCGATTCCTGCTCCCTGCGCGCGCGAGAGGAGGAGTATAAGCGGGGCGGAGGCGTGTACGTTTCATGCTGCAGTCGCATACATGTGCATCTCACCCAGGGGGCGTACGCCGCACGCAGGAGAAACAGCATCCTCGACGCCACCTTGATCAAATGGCCCGCCCGACGCCAGAGAAGACCGCCCGCAGGAGGCGGAGCATACTCGCCGCACAGCACCCCGCCCGTTTCCGCTTGCGGTGGGCGGCCGCGGAGAGGATGCGTGGGGCGTGGGGCGGGGAGAGGATGCGCGGGGTTCGTGAGGGGGGAGGGGCGGGGGCGGGCGGGTGATTGCGAACGAGGAGGCGGGGTGAGATGAGCTGCTGGCGGGTACGTGCGAGGGGCGGTTGCGAGCGCCCGCGGACGCGTGGCCCGCCCATCAGCCGCACCTGCACAGATACGGATGCGTCCGTGGGCGGTTCTTGAGCGGCGTATCGGCAAGTGTCAGCGTGCGGGCGGCCAGCGGATGTCATCGCATGAGGGGCAGACGTCTCAGGTGCGGGACGAGTGCTTGCGGGCGGGCGGGAGGGTTGGTGCCATAGTCTCTCTCGCACGCCGACTACTCTTCTTCCCTTGCGAGCACAGGGTCGGGGGAGTGTCGGCGTCGTCTGTGCGCCGCGCCACTTCTTTATGGCTTATGTGCGGCTCGCAGGGCTCGCGGGGGTTAGGACCTCGAGCTCACTCTGCCTCGAGCCCTCTGCCCATCCTTGGCGAGCAGTGGCAAGGCGAACACAAATCAGAATCTAACATGCAGGTCACCTGTATTGTGGTGCACGCCTGTGCTGGGTACGCGCGTTTTCGGGAGCTGGGGACGCCAGACGAAGCGCATTGCGGCGTGGTGTGAAGGTAAAAACACAAAAAAGCCAGGACGGAGAGGAAGCGGGGAGGACGCGGGCGTGCGTCGGTGTGGACGCTGCGATCCCACCCCTCACCTGTAGTGCACGACGGCGCGACTCGTCACTCGACGTTACAGCGTTCGTTCGGCTTGTGGGACTTCCGCGCATTGAGCCGCCTGGGGTTCCTCTTCAACCCACTGTTCTAATGCAATGGAAGGATTAGAGAGTTACAAGTAATAGCTGTGTGCGCATGTGGCGCCGAGACTGCGCGGAGCCATCTCTCGACTTACGTTGGGTGCGTAGGGTTCTGCATTTTCCCCTTTGCAGCCATCCAGTTGTTCCACCTGCGACCTAACACCATGTCATAATATCAGCATTGTGTGCATAAAACTACAGCCAGACAGCAGGTTTGGTAGGAAAAAGAAAAGATAATTCCAGTGAGAAGCCTTGCAAGGACAGTCAGTCGTAAATTTCTGAACACAAGATTCATTGAATGTACCTTTATGTCAATGTAGGCATTCAGGGAGCGAGAAAGAAGTTCCACGCATCCGGTAGACCCTCCCAAGGAGAAAAAGATTGCATAGGCGGATGGTATGCAAGTTCGAGATGAAGGCCATTCTGCACCAATGACTGCAGTTCCGGGCGGATATCAAGCTCCATGACCCGGTCAAAGCAGATTACAACGCGCTTTAGAGTCCTTGATTTTAGGAAGCGTAGGAGTGCTTTGTCGGAAATGGCGCAGGAGTATCGGATCTCCAACGCCTGGAGGCCCGGGCAACATGGAGAGGGGAAGTCGACTGACGGGATGAAGGAATCTAAAATCTCGTCATCGAAACTCGGATTCTCGTAGTAGCTTGAGAAGTCTTTGCTGATGTTGAGTTCGCGAAGGGTAGGCGGTAGCTCGCGAAGGAAACTAGCGAGAAACAATTTTGAGAGCTGTTCATCAGTGATGTCGAGCTTTTCGATGAGTGGAGCAGTGGCGAGAAAGCGGACATAGGGCATGTTTTCGTCATCCGACCTTCCGCGAAGTTTTAAGTTCCGCAAGTGTGGAAAAGAGACCCAGCCGAACAGGCGGCTGGCGGCCTGAACGGTGCCATAGGCTAGATCGAATGTATGAAGAAACGAGAGTTCGAGAATGGGGTCTTCGAGCCCGCTGCTGACGATATCGTCAGGGTCCTGAATGTATAGGCCGCAACTCCGCAGTTGAGGGCAACGGGAGAGAATCTCCAAGGCCGTTTCGCTCGTCAGGAAGCCGTCAGTGGGAGTGGGCCGTGGTTTCGTGAACGAGAGGTGTACTAAACCACTCCAGGGAAGCGGTAATTCCAAGGGGCTGAAACTGCCTCCCTCAAAATCCAAGGAGCAGATTTGCGGCGCGCGAAGGAAGCCGAATGAATCCCATCGGATGTCATAATCCCCGTATCCGAAGGGCTCCTTGATGCTGACCGACTTGAGCATCGGCACATCCGCCTCGGTAAGGTGTGACACGATCCTTAGGCTAGAAGGAAGGGCTGTGAAGGAGATGTGCTGCCAACGCGATGCGAATGGGAGCAGAGTCCGAATGAGCTCATTATGGGACACTAAATGGCGGTCGTGGGTGGATTGCAGTGATATGGACAGGGGGTAGTTGCCAGATTGACCGAGCCACATCTTGGTAGTCTCGAGTCGTTGGTCTTGCTTCGTGTCGAACAAATAAGAAGCGTTATAAGGTCGCTGAGGCTCCACGATATGAAGCCGAGCCCACAGGTGGGGAGTCGAGAGGCATATGTATCTCCAGGAGCTGCATATGCGCCCGAGGAGGACAGGTGCCTCCAGAGCACTCATGACACAGTTACGGTGCGTTGGAATGCAAGCTGTGAAGATCTCCTGGATTATGTCGAGTGGCAGTCGTCGAACGGGGGAAATGAGGGCCTTGTGGGCGTCCACATAGGCACTGAGCCGCAAATCTTTTTTTTTTTTTTGGGTGGAGCTACAAAGCAACGAACAGTTTGATCTAATCAGCCTTCGTTGCCCGCTAGATTTTTGGGGGCCGTCCCCTTGAGAACTATTTAATCACCCTGGAGAAATGTGCTTACGCACACCCATTAACAGGCAGTCCTCTCGCAGTTTCCTTGAGTTGAGTAACAGATTCACATTGCGTTCCATTAGGTGGCTTTTAGATTGGCAATTCAAGGGATGTGGACTTTTCTTCGTTAACCGAGCGCTCCATCGCAGCGAGCGAGCCTGTCGTTGTCGTAATAAATTACCGCGTCACGGGTGAATGCTGCTCATCGCTAGTTCGTCTCGCGACCTAACACGCCTCCTTAGCATTTGGATTTTAGGCGGAAGGGAAGTGGCCGCGGCAGGAATAAGCAACCTGGGTTTACGAGACCGTAGGTCTTCATAACTCATACCATCCGAGGATTAGATTTACGAATATCTTTGCAGAGATTTATGCCCTCGAACGGGTTAAAAGGCCTACATTTGGTGGAGATCCTCATCGAGTAGTGATGTGGCTCAGTTTCTACTTATTAGGTGTGCTCTCACTGATGGACATCCGAAGCGGAGGACAGAGCGCAGGAGCTGTATCTACCTCTTTGCTTCTTCTTTCCAACAAGCAGAACTCGAATGTCTTGTTTCGGGGGGCGGTCATGGTAAGCGGATTCCATGACAGGCAACTCAATGCTTAATTTATTATCATCAGATATCTGGTTCCCCTATCATGTCGCCTTCCGTCACCGATGGGCAGGCAACGTATGATAGCCTGGTGGCCGCCAACAATTGCACTGCTTCCCCGGACACCCTCGATCGATTGTCTTCGGCGCATCCCTCTCGATTCCCTCATGGCCACGGTGAACAAAACTCAAGATCTATTCGCATATGGGGGTCTGGCCCTTGTCTGGCGTCCCCGCATTAACGGAGATATTCTCGTGAAAGACCGGTTTCCCGGGGTTTATATGCCATGGTGGCTTTTTGCGCTTTCAATGAGCGTTGTATACACTAACATTCGCAGATTCCTATCATGAAGATACGAAACAAGGACCAGGACAACGAGATAACCCAAGGACTTTACCACCATCCCGACACCAGACTCCAGGCTGACTGGGCTTTCGCGGCTACCCAGCGACACGCAGCCTTGACCTTCCTGACTGCCCCGCGGCACACATCCTTGGCCGCCTTCATCACCCGGCGCCACACACCTGGTGCCTCCGTCCTAACCCAGCGATACGCTTCGCAGGCCTTCCTTAGTACCCAGCGGCACCCAAATTTTACCTTCTCCATTCCCCAGCGGCACACTCGTTGTATCCTCCCGCCTTCCCAGTTCTTTACAATCACAATCACAATAATCACGGCGACCACAAGCAGAACCACGCAGAGGATTATGGCGCCTACTCCGGCTGTGGCATCACCTGCGCCTGTGGGACCACCTCCGGGTGTGGCGTCACCTGGGGCCCCCGACCCCCCCTGTGGAATGTGTTGAGATGGTCGAATATATTATGGTTTACAAACCTCTGGATCGCCGGACAAGGCAGGAAGAATGGAGCCTGGGACCGGACCATCGTCTGGATCGCTCCGCAGTACGGGGAGATTGGAGAGAGACCCGCCAACGGATGATGCAGGAATCTGAAAATGCAAAATAACAAACTCGTGGGTATACATAATCGATGTGTACGACAAACCTCTGGACCACCTGGTGGAAGGTTGGAGCCCGGCAGCGGATGAACATTTGGATCGCTCCACGGTACGGGGAGATTGGAGAGAGACCCGCCAACGGATGATGAAGGAATCTGAAAATGCAAAATAATAAACTCGCGGGTATACATAATCGATGCGTACGACGAACCTCTGGACCGCCTGGTGGAAGGTTGGAGCCCGGCAGCGGACGAACATTTGGATCGCTCCACGGTACGGGGAGATTGGAGCGAGGCACGGGGGAGGGCGATGTGGATGACGAGGGAAGGGCCGGAAAAGATGCTGGAGGAGGCAGAGAGGGGAATGCTGGGCTGCGCACCTGAAATAGAGAAGATCTAAGCTCAGGTCCGGAAAGAACAAGTGAAGTAATGCAAACGAACTGAAATCCGGATTTGGTAGCAGTTGCCTCCGCCGCTGTCCACTGTTATTAAATATGAGATGACGGGTGATAATATCGGTGCATTAGTCCGCGCACCATGTGCGCGCAGTATTTTTTCTTTGTCGACTTCGGACATGATTTCGTGGCCTCGCTCGTGACCCATTTCTCGACAAATCTGAAAATGCCAATCTTCAAGCGTTGTCTTGAAATTCAATTGCTCCCCCGTGACGTTGACGAATCCTTCCAGCTTTTGTGACCCTGATATCTTGAACTCCTCCACAGGCATAACGACGCGGCTGTAATTTTCAGGGCGTCGTCGAAAGTGGGATACGTTTAAGAGGTGGTCGCATAGCTCATTTCCGTTCTGATCCTCGATCACGAGGGAAGGATGGTAATCGTCCAGTGTGCGCGGGTCACCTAAGGGAGCGGCGACGCAGTCACGTGGAGGCCTGTTAGGGGGGGTTATCGTGTATTAGTAAAACCCCCCTAAAGAGGCTGGGGTAGGTGCCGGAGGGAAGGAGGTCGTGGCACGTGTCCTTCCACGTGCCCTCTCGGCCGGTCCCGCCCGCCGCGGCGGCGTGCCGCCTGCCGCCTCCCGCACTTCCTCCCACGTCCCGCCCCTCCTCCTGCACCTCCGACGCATGCACCTCGGAGTGCAGGAGGCCATTATGTCATCTTCTAATAAATATTCCCGGGTAAACCCTCGGCATCTTCCTTCAGTTTCCCACCACCCCGGCTGACGGCGTCGGTGGTAGCTGGCCTCTGTCGCACCTCCCGCATACATTCCAGCCTCTCCCCAGCCTACATGCGGGCTCTATCTTGTGTACTTTTACTACATATTCTTTGTATGCCCTTCACATCACTGTCCCTGCCTATTTCATGGAATTAATGTTGAAATTCCCGACACGTCGGAGGCCTTCGGCTTGTGTCCAGTTTCATATTTCTATTTCTGCACACCATTGTTAATTCCGGTGACTAGATTTGTTCACAATGAACATTGGAAGGTGTCCCACACCATGGAATCTGCTCTGTGGGATCATGGAACTGGTCAGGAGCCTTCTTGACATGTTGGATAGCTCCAACGTGGTCAGTTAGATGCTTTATAAAAATGATTCCAGTGACTTCAGCTATTTACAAGGAGCTCGGAAGTATTCACACAGGCGAACTCATCCAATGAGATAGTTGAACAGCTTGGGAGTGTGCTGGAGGCTGCATCGGAGGCCTCCACCATCCCCCGTGTGATACTGGTGCACCATACACCTAATTCCAGTGCTTCATGAAGACCATCGGGAGGAGCCCACAGGTGGGACTCTGTTTTTTTTTTCCTTCAGATGATTCAACTGTTCAGTAGGTTTCCCAATGAGTTGGAGGCCTCCAACCTGCTTCCAGTTCATTAATGCTCTGCAAAACCAAGTTCCGTAGATCTACCTTTTCTGAATGAATGTTAAAGGACATCGCCACAAGTATAGGGATCTGTCTTTACAATGACTTGACTTGGATTCAATAATCATAACTGGTAGCTTGTGCATTCCAGGAACATCGGCAGTGCATGAGGCCACAGAGGCCTCCAACTGTTGTTTATTGTTCACTTGTCATATTTCAAGTGGTGACAACCTTTACCAATTAATGAGTTCATATCCCTAAAGGTTCATACCAGGCATGGGTACTGGCATGTCAAAGATACTGGAGGTGTCAGAGGTGTAGGAGGTGTTGAAGGCCATGGAGGTGTCGGAGGCCATCGGAGGCCTCCCACACCTACCAAAAAATGATATTGGATTCTAATATGAGAATCAATTCTTAATTGAGGTTGATACATGTTAGAGAAGTGAAAAAGAGGCCCTGCCATTCACTCACCATCATAGTGGCAATGCCCGAAGGCTCAGGCTCAGGCCGGGCCGTGGATTGATGGGCCAATCAGAGCACGAATAACCATGAGCTACAATGTAAAACTTTTCTAGTAAGCTCAATATTCGATGAAATATGATGGACCTACCATCAACCGATAGCTGTAAGATGCCCTGGCAATGAATGGTCCCCAGATCTTGCCTTACTTCAAGTAAATTTTCCGTGCAAGAATATCAGCTGAAGTTAAACAAGTTCTATGGTTGAATCTTATGTATCTTACTAGAACATCAGATTTAAGACCTTTAAAAAAATTTCAAGTGTAAGATCTCTTCATAGAAGCTGTAAGAGGCATATAGAATGTACTGGGCCAATGAGTGAGAGTTATTCCGAGACTTGGAGCCCAAATTTAGAGAGGGAAACCTCGAATTTGGACATATGGTTCTGGCATCTTGAAAATGGTCGGTTACACAGGCTCTATGATGTTTAACTGATCATATTGGATCATTCCAGGTGCTCAAAGTCTGCAATTAAACACTGATCGGGTTGGTTGGTGCTAAATATGGATAAGACAGCGACCTCCGACACCTCCGACACCCTCCAGCAGCATCCTATCCATAAGCCGGTGTATGCAATTGAGAGAAGTTGGTAAATTTCCTATCAGGCTGTATGTTACCAAGTCTATACAAGCAGCTGGATACCAATTCATGCCAGAACGGTACAAGTATGGAGGCCTCCTTTGGCCATGCACTGTGCATACAGCTCCATCCGCTGTGTTTTGCATATGGTGGTCTTTAGTTCATGGTTCATTGAAGTTCTCAGATTATGTTCTCAGATTATGAATGATAAGGAGTAGGATATTGGTTGAAAGGAAGGTGTCAGAGGTGTCAGAGGTATCACAGAGCAGTTCTTTCATCCCAGAAAATGAAACCGTGGGGGGGTGTTCATTATGAATAGCTGTAGTCACTTGAAATAGTTTTCTATTACTTGAATGTCAAACTGGAAGCAGGTTGGAGGCCTCCGACTCATCGGGAGACTTCCCGAACAGTTGAATCATCTGACAAAACAGATGCCAATGTGCCGTACCTCGTCTGATGGTCCATGTGAATAGCTACATCAATTGGAATTAGGTGTGTGGTGCAGCAATATCAAACAGAGGATGGTGGAGGCATCCAATGCAGCCTCCAATGTGCTGGGAAGCCTTCCAAGCAGCTCAACTATCTCACCGGATGAATTCACCTGTGTGTGAATACTTCTGAGTTCCTTGTCAATAGCTGAAGTCACTGGAATTAGTTTTATGGAACATCTAACGGGACATGTCGGAGGCCTCTGATGCATCAGGAAGGCTCATGAGCAGTAAACTGCACAGAGCATATTCCCATGTGCAGGACCCCCTCCAATGTTCATTGTGAACTGGAATTAACAAACACGTGCCACGACCTCCTTCCCTCCGGCACCTACCCCAGCCTCTTTAGGGGGGTTTTACTAATACACGATAACCCCCCCTAACAGGCCTCCACGTGACTGCACTGCCGCTCCCTTAGGTGGCGCGGGTTGTGGTCAAATTCTGGCGCAGGCTTCCAGTCGCGAGGGACAGATTTTTTCACCGAAATCTTGACTTCATGCAGGGGAATTGAGGTCTATCTCAATCAATGAATGCTGTATCCCCGCGGGACATTGTGCGGTCCTCACCTCTCCCTCCTCGCGAGTAGACACCGAGCCTCGACGGAGAACCAGTTTTTTCAGGAGATGTGACATAGGATGGCGAGACTGGGATGGATAGAGAGCCGCCCGTAGCACGAGTTATCCACATTGCCGAAGGAGAAGTGCTGGAGATAGTGCGTGGGTTCGCATTCCAGCATCGTCTTTGAATAGCCCTGAGTTCCGAGTCCAGGGTTCATAATGACATCATGGCTCGACACTGATTCTTTAAAGATTTCCCTGCGCGAGGTTGAACACGAGCCTAACTCATGGCTCAGATATCCAGGCCGTGGGTCCCCCCCCGCCTCGAGTTGGCTCCGCCAAAGTAGACATTTCTTAAGGGCATGTTCTGAGTGTGCTAGCGGAAAAAAACCTTTAGACGCTGGCGAACAGACACAGATAGCTTCTTTAGAAAAAGGATGACTTCTGAACTCCCATGATCGAGGGTGAAGGCAAGACCGGGAAGCAGCTGAGCCAAACCCTGCATCCCGTCGCCTTGCCATCCTCGTCTAACTAGACGATATAATGAATGCGGCGGATGTATTTCGGCTCGGCCGTGTCAAAGGATTCAGACCAATCCCTCTTCTTCTTCTTCGCAAGGAGGGGACACTTGAGCAGACTTGAGCGGCTGCCAGCGGTCCAGACGGTTAATTTTCGCATGACAGACTGAATTGAAGGTCTGCTTCTCGGCCAGCACCAGACACACTGAAGTTCTTTTGATTTTTGAAGTGGTCCACGGGATAGATGTGACGTCCGTTTGGAACCGCAGAACATACAGCGGGTGAAAACTGATAGCTGCAACAATGAGGAGGCGCAGGAGCCAGAAGATGGATGCGTTTCCCGTTCATCGTTTCCAGAGGGCTCGGGTTATGGGCTGTGGTGTCGGGCCTGGGCCTACATGATGGATCCCTAGCCGTAGGTGCCACTGTGCAGGCTTGGTGCGGGCAAAGCTCCGGGCTCGGTGGTCTACTAGTGGCGGGTTGACGCGCCGCGTCAAATACAGGGCAGCGAGGCGTGGTCAAAGCATCCGGCAGCCGACACCGAAGAGGTCCAATGAACGCGATCCTGTAGAAATCAAAAGCGGCGACTCGGAGTACTTATGTAATCGTCCTTTAACGCGCTTTCCCGATGCCCGTTCAGAACGAGGAACGAGCGAGGGAGTCTGTCAAGAGAGACTAGATGCCCGTCGTCTCTTCCAGCGGCCGATACATGCCCATGCTACCCAACTGCTGAACGACGTCGAACTGCGGCAGCGATGCGAGCAGCGCCGGCACCTATGCCAGAAGTCGCGAGTGTCTTTTCCTCTGCGTTCGCTTTCGCGAAGTCTTTCAAGTTGTCCTCGATTACAAGGATGAAGAGGAGCCACTCAAGGCGCTGCTGTTTCGCACATCCGTGTACATACAATATTAATACACAGACAGGGCGCTTCCGAGAGCGCACGGCCGCCACTCGATCCGAGTCCTCATGCGCGTGCAACTTGAATTTACGCTCATGAGCTTCCGCATGGGAGGCGCGGGCTGTTGCTTTTGGCTTTATTCTCGGTGCGTCTGCGCTTTCTTATTTCGTCCCCATCCTGGCCTTCATCTTCCCTTCGTTTGTGTGCCCCCGCTGACTGACTTGACTGCACATTACAGGCTGCGACCTCGCCCTCCTCTCCGCACGCTCTGGGCTGGTCCGTCCTCCGTGCTCATCCTTCGCGCTTGTAATTCCGCTCAGCATATCAATTCCGCGCATGAGTACTTCAAGTACTACGAGCACGCATCCCTCATCGTCGGCGAGGGATGAGACGCGGTATACGCGTGGGTACCCCGTCGACGGGGGTGAAGTAGGTACTGCGCGGAGGACGAGTCGGCTCGTATCACGCGTGCCTCCGAGACATCCTACCTGCACTCTCTCCCTCGCTTTTCCCGGATGCGTATGCCACTCTAGGCGTCCCTGTCCCCCTCTCTGCACTCCCTACTACCTGCAATTGATCCACGACACCAATGTCCCCCCCCCCGCCACCCCGTGGCTTCGTCTTCAGTTCCGGCACTACGCATGTCCTTCAGCGCCAGCTCGGAGGAGTGCACTCCTCCGACCTGTCGATCCTCGCGCCATGCACCTCTCGATGGCACCCGAACGCTCACGGACACCTGAAATTGTCTGTGACTACCTCGATATCTAGATCTCTGAGGCCCTGCCGGTGCGGACACCGGACGTACACACTGAAGGCGGATCGTGCCACGCGCAGGCAGGGGCCCTGCCCCGCACGCCACGAGTCATGTCCCTACCCTCGGCCTACACGTGCCCCGCCTATCCGTATTCTCGCGCTGCGTGCCCTGGCGCGACGTATCCCCGCTTTCCGTGCGCGTGCTGGAGTAACGTCCCGCGGCGCCCCGCGCGGGAGCCTCGAATGCCCTTAACGATGATACCACGCGCCGAGCAGGAGTACCGCCCGCCCGCCGCGCGCCACGCAGGCGCATGCCCACCCCGCCTGCGGGAAACGTCCCTGACGCCGCCTCGATTCCTGCTCCCTGCGCCCGCAAGTGTAGGCGGAGGCGTGTACTCACATCATACGTCGCATCCTCGCCTACGCCGTGCGCAGGAGAAGGACTATCCCCGACGCCACCTTGATCAAATGGCCCGCCCGACGCCGGAGAAGGAACGCACGCAGGAGGCGGAGCATACTCGCCGCACACACCCGCCCGCCCGTCGACGCTTGCGGTGAGCGGCCGCGGAGAGGATGCGTCGCCCTCCTGGCTTCGACGGCGGCGCGATCGCATGGCTTTACCGCCGGCTTGAGTCTCCTTAGCGCCGGCTCGAGTGTCCGTGGAATGACCGCGAATGCCCTTCCCCTTTTCCGCCTCCGTCGTCGGACGTCTTGCTCCACGCGGGACTCGGATGTCTCGCCCCACGCAGGGCTCGGAATTGGACTCGCGCCTGACATGAAGCCGTGGTCTCCATTCTGGGCTATAAGCCTGTACGCGCTGCTCGAGATGGCGCCCGTGCCTGAGACGCTCAAGGACGGCTCGGGCATGCGCTCAAGATATTGCAGGACCCGCTCGAGATCTTCGAGGACCCGCAGGACCGGTGGTTGCTCCGCGGTGCTGCTGCTCATGACTATGATTGCGCGCAGCTCGAGGACGCTGAAGACGGGGACGCCTGTTGTCGAGAGGAAGAATCTATGAATCAGGAGGGGGACGATGGGAGGTTTCGTTCGTGTTTCTTGATGCGCAGACTCACGCACTTCGTGCAGGGGACGGAGATTCTGCGGATCGAGAGGCGCTCGCCGGTGAGGAGGTGCCGTGGCGTGTTTCTAAAAGAATGGAAGGGTGTTTTGGACGCGGGTCCAGTCTGGGGGGCGAGCCCGTGTTCGTGAGCGAGGGGCGGGGCAGAGGTGGGGGCGGAGTTGGAGCGAAAGCGCGCTTGCGGCGAAGGGGCGGAGCTGGAAGGTATGCGCCCATACGTCGGCGACATGTACGCGGAGGCGACCCCGCGGTCTGATCTGCCCGGGCGTGTCGTATTCGAATACGAGATGCGGGGTGGAGATGCAGAGATGGGCGGCGCGTGGGTCTCGGCGTATCCGAGCGCGGGCGGTGGAGATGCGCGCAGAGGGAGAGAACCCTGGCGGCGCGCGGGGAGACGTGTCAAGTGCCTGCAGGTGGGTGTGCGTGGGCTCGTGGAGATATTGGGGGTGGAGGTGCGGGTGTGGCAGGAGGGGTGTTGGCGGATATGCGTCGCAGCGCGCGAGCGAGTGTGGTGCGCATGGCGCCGCTGCCCTGCGCTCGGGCCCGGTGGCGAGGCGTTATCACCTTCTTTCCGTGTGTGCCGCTTGCTTGGGCGCGAAGGCGGTCAGCGCGACGGCGCGTCCGGGACCGCTCGCGGCCGCGGATGTCCCAGGGCCAGGTCGTCCTCGCGCGCCGCCTTGACTCCCCGCGACCTTCCACCCAGGCACTGCGAATCCACGTGTAGTTGGCGGCGCGTGCCGCGGTTTCGAGGCTCGGCGCTGAGGATGGGAAACGGCAGGGCGGGGGCGGGTCAGAACGTGGAGTGGAGCAGGTCTCTGTGAGGAGGGGAACGGGCCTACAGTACATCGGTGTG
This sequence comes from Mycena latifolia, assembly GCA_029289555.1. NCBI lineage: Eukaryota > Fungi > Basidiomycota > Agaricomycetes > Agaricales > Mycenaceae > Mycena > Mycena latifolia. The sequence continues at coordinate 136,564 of JARJLE010000116.1, read as the reverse complement.
ACGACGCAGCGGTGTGTGAGGATGCAGCAGCGAGCTTCCTGTTGCCGTGCGCGTCGTGTTTTCGTTTTGCGAGCTCGCGCGCTCGCTCGTTGCGTTTTTCGGAGCTCGCCGTCCGAGGCGCGTTTTCGAGGTTGCGGACGAGGTGTAAGGGCGCGGAAGCGGGGGCGGAGCCAGAAATTATGGGGAGGACGCGGGCGTGCGTCGGTGCGGACGGTGCGATTCCGCCTCTCACCTGTAGTGCATGACGGCGCGCGCGCTCTCGCGGCTCGTACGGCGTTCAACTTGTGAGATTTTCACGCATTGAGCCTCCTGGGGTTCTTCTTTAACTCACTGTTAGTTCGCCTGGTAATACAACCTGTTTTGTGCGGAGCCAAAGCTGAGGGGAGGACTGATTGAGGACTGATTGGCAGTACAAGGAGTCGACAGCTTGCAGGTAACAGTGGTGGGCGCATGTAGGCGCCGAGACTGCGCGGAGTCCTCTCTCGACTTACGTCGGGTGCGTAGGATTCTGCATTTCCCTTTTTCAGCCATCCAGTTGTTCCACACGTTTTCTGTGACCTCACACCATGTCATAATATCAGCATTGTGTGCATAAAACTACAGCCAGACAGCAGGTTTGGTAGGAAATGGAAATCAAGAAAAGATAATTCCAGTGAGAAGCCTTGCAAGGACAGTCAGTCGTAAATTTCTGAACACAAGATTTGTTGAATGTACCTTTATGTGGATGTAGGATAAGGGGTACACACTCAAGGAGCGAGAAAGAAGTTCCGCGCATCCGGTAGACCCTCCCAAGGAGAAAAAGATTGCATAGGCGGATGGTATGCAAGTTCGAGATGAAGGCCATTCTGCACCCATGACTGCAGTTCCGGGTGGATATCAAGCTCCATGGCCCGGTCAAAGCAGATTACAACGCGCTTCAGAGTCCTTGATTTAAGGAAGCGTAGGAGCGCTTTGTCGGAAATGACGCAGAAGTATTGGATCTCCAACGCCTGGAGGCCCGGGCAACATGGAGTGGGGAAGTTGACTGACGGGATGAAGGATTCTAAAATCTCGTCATTGAAACTTGGATTGCCGTAGCCTGGGAAGCCTAGGTTGATGTCTCGGCTGATGTTGAGTTCGCGAAGGGTAGGCGGTAGCTCGCGAAGGAAACTAGCGAGAAACAGCTGTGAGAACCCTCCATTAATGATGTCGAGCTTTTCTATGAGCGGAGCAGTGGCGAGAAAGCGGACATAGGACATGTTCGCGATATCCGAGATTCCGCGAAGTTTCAAGTTCTGCAATTGCGGAAAGGAGACCCAGCCGAACAGGCGGCAGACGGCCCGAAAGTTGCCACAGTCTAGATCCAGTGTATGAAGAAACGCGAGTTCGAGAACGGGCTCTTCGAGTCTGGTGCTGACGATATCTGGAGGGTCGTTAACGAATAGGTCGCAAGTACGCAGCTGAGGACAGCGGGAGAGCACCTGCAGGGCCGTTTCGCTCGTCAATGAACTATGAACATTCCTTGTTTTGTGATCGAGAGGTTTATCAAACCATCCCAGCGAAGCGGTAATTCCATGGGAATGCCAGATCTGCCACCTTTCAAACTAAAAGAGGAGATTTTGGGCGCGCGAAGGAAGCCGAATGAATCCCATCGCCATCGGATGGCATCTTGGTGTCCGAACGTCTCCTCAATGCTGACCGACTTCAGCATCGGCACATCCGCCTCGGTAAGGTGTGCCACGGTCTCTATGCAATGCAAAAGGGCTGTGAAGCTAATGTGCTCCCAACGCGATGCGAAAGGGAGAAGGGCTGGAAATAACTGATTTTGGGACACCGCGAAGTGGCTGCGGCCGGTGGGTTGCAGTGATATGGACAGGGGGCAGTTACCAGACCGACCGAGCCACATCTTGGTAGTCTCGAGTCGTTGGGCTAGCTTCTTTTCGACAAAATCTGGAAGAGTGATAGAGCGGAACTGAGGCTCCACGATGTGAAGCCGGGACCACAGGCGGGGTGTCGAGAGGGATATGGATCGCCAAGAGCTGCATATGCGCCCAAGGAGCACCGGTGCTTCCACAGCGCTCATGACGCAGTTGCGGTGGGTTGGAAGGCAGGCTACAAAGATCTCCTGGATGACGTCGAGTGGTAATCGTCGAGCGGGGGAAATGAGTGCCTTGTGGGCGTCTACATATGCACTGATCCCAGCACGCTCCTCTGCCAGTTTATCGAGCGCCTTCTGCAAAACGGCGATTTCATCATCGAGATACTTCAATTGAAGAGTGGGTTCAATGAGGAGAGTGTGGATCTGCACTATCTCCTCGTCCTGGGGGCAATAGTTGGTCCCCAGCTTCGAGGTGAAGGGAGACGACATGATTGGATGCGGCGGTCAGGTGAAGCAGTGGCGGTGCAACAAGCGCACAAAACACGACCACGTGAAGTGATGCATTGATGGCGTGTCGGCGCGTCAATTCATAAAATCAATCTTCAATGAAGGCAACCCTGCTCCGTCGCTCCATCAAAATCTGAATCGCGTAGAACAGTTGAGACAAGCAGCGCGATCATAAACAGATGGGCTTGAAACAAATCTTCATCTAGAAAGAGGAATGACCAAAGTAGTGGAAGTGGAAGTGGCTTTCACTTCCACTAACACGACTTCCACTTCCATTAATGAAGTTCAGTGGAAGTGAAACCACGCCCACCACTTCCACTTCCACTGGTGTCTGTCACGCATCCCGCCCGCGGCGGCCGCGCCTCCGGATCTCTCACTTGGATGTGTGTGCGCACCTCCGAGTCCGGAGGGAAGTGGTTAAATGATTTATTTGATATCTAGTTGGTGCTTTTGAAATCATTTCAGTGGCATCCCGAGGGACAGGCCTTTGTCGAAGCTCAAGGAGAGGAAGACAGTGAATGGGAATATACAGTGCGTGTGGTGCACATTACTTGATTACTTTTGGCTTAAATACATTCGATGTCCCCGTCCCAGACCCATCATAGTAGTCGGCATGTCACGGCAGGGTGGCATGCATTTCAGCCTTTCAGGTGTAGAAAGTAGAAAGTCCCAGGGGAGGCGGTACTTGTTAAATGTGAAGGAAACGGTCAGTGGCAAAGAACAATAGAAATCTGCGCGTGCTAAATTGGGAGATAATGCCGGGCGCACCAGTCGGCTACCCCGTCACAGTGACGCCTCCACTTCCACTGGGGGGCACTTCCACTTCCACTGGTCCACTTCCACTTCCACTGACTCACTTCCACTTCCACTACTTTGGTACTTACTCATCTAGAAATTAGAAGACACGACGTCAATATCGACACTTAGAAGCGCAGGCGGATGCTCGATCGGTGAAAAAAACTCTACCGCTACTTGAAGCAACTGTTCGAATGGACTCCGGCGTCCCCACTCAATTTGTAAGACCGCTTTTCCTTACACCTTCATCATCTAGTGAAATTTGATTCTAAAACTCTGACTTCAATTCTCGAGAATTGGCCTGGCCTTGGGCATGTTACGGTTTCGAGACTCCGCGCTGAGGTTTGGAAACGGGGGCGGGGTGTCCCTCGCCTCACCGGCCCCTCTCGCCCCACAAGGTCCTGAAGTGGTCAAAGATCCCGCGGCCGGTGAAGGGGCCCGGGCGCGAAGGTGACGTCGAACTCGACCACCAGGAGGGGTCGGTGCACACGCGGCGCGCGTCCCCCCAGTCGAGACAGTGTGTGCGGAAATACGCTGTGTTTCCGATGGGCGCGAAGAAGTGCAGGTGGGGGTGGGGTGGCCATTAGTGTTGCCGCGGTCAGGTTCTGAACCGCTGGCGAACCTGAACTGGACCTGAACCGGACCCAAGTCCGGTTCAGTGGCTGTGAGGTTCACCGAACCGAACCCCGGGTCCAGTTCGAGGTTCAAAAAATCTCAGAATTTGCCGAACCTCGCTGAACCGGTTCGAACGGGTTCGAACCTGAAAATTCTAGCTTGATATTTGGGGCTATTACTAAAGTGATACTACTCCTAGTCACCTATAAGGTCAGGAGGATCATCCAGATCATCATACTCCGTTGATGACCACCACGCATCGCAACTAAAATTAATGGGTAAACGAGAGTTATCTATAAATATCAGGGAGGCACGCATGGCCGTCTCTTGTGAACGCAAATATCGATGGAGCTTTCTTTGGGCGGCCGATATCGATGTGTGCAGCACGGCGACATCGGGGGTTCAAAACGAACGAGCTGACCTCAATTGAGGGAAGGGCTTTACTGCCCAGATGAGCAAACATCAGGTCCATGCAGTTGAATTGGATGAGATGCGGGTCGTCGAAGAGGGCCATATCAACGGCCCTGACCAGATCGAGCGCTGCACAGAGTTGATATCTTAGAGGAGGTAGTAGGGTAGTAGGGTAGTCCAGCGGGTGCAATGGATAATCCGTGGAGACACATGTATGTATGGACCCTGGAATATTGTTTTTTTTTTTTTTTTTTGTGGAGCGTTTGGTGTAGCAGGGGACGATGGGCCGTGGCGTTTCGTGCTTTGGCGCCCTCCTCAGTGCTGTTTAGCATTTCTGCTTCCATGCACCTCGGACCGACATAGTCGTCCTTCCCCCGCCCGCTAGATGAGGCCTCGGACTTAGAACCCGGCCAGACGAATTTCGAAACCACCCGAGGAGATGCACTTATGCACTCGTGCCCGTTGTACGCGACACGGCGTGTGGGGCTGCAGCTTCCTCGCTGACTCAAGGGGCCCGAGAGCCCCTATCATTGTCAACTCAGCCAACACCCACCAAAACCCCGGTCTCCCATGTCCAATCCTTGGGGAGATATTTTTCGTCCTTCAGGACTTTTCGCCACGTTCCCTGGACTATGCCCTTCTTTATGGATTTCCTCCCGTATTTCTTTTCATTAGTTAGTGCACAATCAATTTTTAATCTGCCGTTCATCGTGTTGAGCCAGCGATTGTGGATTTCGCGCTCCGAGTGGGCGTCTGTTTCTCTGATCACTCGCTCGCATCTTATCTTCCATACCAGGTACGCGGATTCGGATACGAGGATTCTGAAGAGACGCGTCGTACCCGCGTCGTGGCGTTTGATCGCCGCGCACGACATGATCTGCCCTAATGTAGGTGTCGGCAGATCCTCCCCTGTCTTCAACATCCATAGCTCTTTGGCCATGTCCCAGACTTCCTTCTGGCCCGGCATTTCACACTGGGTTAGTATGTGTTGCATTGTCTCCGTTACTTCACATTTGGCGCACATTGCTCTCTCTTCGAGTCCCTCGATCCTACTCCAGTACGCGCCGACTTTGTAACCGCCATGGATCAGCATCCAAAGGAAGTATCTGATGTTCCGGGACACATCCTTGTGCTTCGTGGACATCCATATCTTGCGGTCCGCCGGGATGTCACCTTCTATGTCGGCTACCGCGGCTTTGGCGTATGCCATATTTTTCTGCGTCGTTGGCCTTGGTAGTTTCAGTTGGTACGACGGCTTCTTCATCTTAATGTTTTTAATTATTTTGTAGGCCTTTGACTGAGTCATTGCCATCAGTTTGGCGCACCCTGGAATATTGTTAACGCAGTGAACCACGATAAGAAAATGATTTCTTACCGCATTGTCGGAGACTGTAACCTTCGGGATTAGATGAGGTAAAACTTGGAGCATAAAGGCATCAAGAACGCGAATGGATAGGCTACTCATTGAGAGGAAAAGTGAGAGTGTTGAAGCATAGCGCTTCAGGTTGTATTTATGGGGCGAACTCGGAGCCTCGGCCCGCGATGTGACAATCGTGACACGACGCGTCCTCTGTCTCTCTCAGCCCGCCTTCAAGCACACGCAGGAAGCACCATGCGCTTTTCATTCGTTACATGCGCCATTCCATATGGACAGGCGGGCTCCCGAACTCCAAGACCTCCGGACAAGATTCCGCCGGTTCAATTCTCAGTAATCTATCTCTAAGTCTGTCTGACAAAATCTTGGGAAATGGCGCGTTGCGGAGCTGCTGACCGCTTTTCATGACACTCTGTGCGCCCTGGACCGGGTTAAAGCACCGGGTGTACGCAACGGCTGGCCCTCGGCAGCAGCCTCACTTTCTCCCGGTTGAATCCAGTAATCTGTCTGACAAAATCTTCGGATAATGACGCGCTACGAGCTTGCTGACGGGATTTTATGAAACTCTGTGGCCATCCAAGACCGCTTCCCCGACGCTGAGGCTCATCCTCGTCGGTGCTGGGATCCTCTGTACAGGTGGAAGCGCGCGCTGCTCTCGTGATTACCCAAGTCCGAGAGAAACCGTCATTATCTGTTTAAATCATCTGCCCTCCGACTCATTTCACTCTTCTTAGACTGTCCCTGGCTTAATTTCTCTCACATTCGATACAGTGTAGCTACCTTGTGTGCCATTTACGAGCCGTATACGCAAAATATAATCGGTTCAGGGTTCGAACCGGTTCTGAACCTGAACCGGACTTTTCTGAACCTGAACCTGCGGTCCGGTTCAGTGGCTGTGAGGTTCGGCGAACCGAACCTGAGGTCCAGTTCGAGGTTCGGGAAATATAGGCCTGAACCGGACCTGAACCGGACCGCGGCAACACTAGTGGCCATGCTGCCGATGGATCGATACTATGCGAGGGGGAGAGCTGGTCGGTGTGCGCTGATCGTAGTGCAAGGATGCGGGATGTGCCAGTGGAGCGGGGGCCGGCCTCGGCGCAGAACGCGACGCGGGGTATGCCTCGCCTTGGTGTCAGGACGCGGTGGCCAATTTCTCACCGGCGGGCGCCGCATTTCCTGGCACGTTCAAGTTTGCTTGTTGCAGTTTTTTGGAGCTCCTGATCGAGGCCCGGTATCAATATGAGGCGCGTCTTAACTTTTCGAGATTGTCACCGAGGTGTAAGGACACGGGAAGCGAGGGAACACCGGAACGGGGAGCCCACAAGCGTATAGGTCGATATGAGCGACACTGCGATTCCGCCTCTCAACTGTAGTGCTTGACGGCGCGCGCGCTTTTGCGGCTCATCGTTCGGCGATACATCGTTCAGCCTGTGGGACTTCCGTGCATTGAGCTGCCTGGGGTTCCTCTTTAACTCACTGTTAGCTCAAGTTGAAATACGACCTGTTTGTGCGACCAAAGCTGCGGTGGAGGACAGAATACAATACAAGGCTTAGAGAATTACAGGTAATAGCTATGTGCGCATGTAGGCGCCGAGACTGCGCGGAGTTATATCTCGATTTACGTTGGTTGCAAGATGACAATTTACTTTTCGGCTTCTCGTCTTGTTTCGCTTGTCGCAAAAAAAATAAAAGCATGGAAATGTCGGTTAGATGCCAATGGACCCCCTCAAAAAAAAAAAAAGAACTGAGCTTGTCGGATTTTCGACGTAGCTGGTCTTGTGGTCTTGCCCACTTATTTGCCTTGTACAAGCTCGTACAAGTGCTGCAAGCAATCTGTCAAAAACGCGATGAATGGTGAATGGCAGTACAAGGATTTCAGAGTTGACGGAATAAGTTAGTGGTAACACATGCACAGTAGGCGCCGAGACTGCGCTGAATCATCTCTCGACTTAGTTGTGTACGGATCTGCATTCCCCTTTCTGCGTTACAATGAGATGCGGCGAATTGCGGAGGGCCCCGTGGTCCGGCCTGCAAGCGCGCCTTTGCGAGAGAAAAGTCCCTTGGGCTAGAGATTCGTGCGCATCTACGATGACTAACTAAATTCGCGGGGATGGGACAATTGCATTCCGAACCCATCCTTCCATTTTTACCTTCGTTTGAAGCCCATGCATTTATCATCCAGTTGTTCCACGCGCATTTTCTGTCACCTCACACCATGCCATAATATCAGCATTGTGTGCATAAAACTACAACCAGACAGCGTGTTTGTTAGGAAATGAAAACCAAGAAAAGATAATTCCAGTGATCGCGAGAAGCTCTGCAAGGACAGTCAGTGGCATGTTTCTGAGCACAAGATTTATTCAATGTACCTTTGCGTGGATGCAGGATAAGGGGTACACACTCAAGGAGCGAGAAAGAAGTTTGGCGCGTCCGGTAGACCCGCCCAAGGAGAAAAAGATTGTACGGGCGGATATGTGAGTGCGAGATGAAGGCCATTCTGCACCAATGGCTGCAGTTCCGGGCGGATATCAAGCTCCATGGCCCGGCCAAAGCAGATTACAACGCGCTTTAGGGTCCTTGATTTAAGGAAGCGTAGGAGTGCTTTGTCGGAAATGGCACAGTAGTATTGGATCTCCAACGCCTGAAGGCCTGGGCAACAGGGATTGGGGAAGCTGACTGATGGACTGAAGGATTCTAAAATCTCGTCATCGAAACTCGGATTGCCGGCGCCTGGCTGTAAGCTGATATTGAGCTCGCGAAGGGTAGATGGTAGCTCACGAAGGAAACTAGCGAGAAACGGTTTTGAGAACTGTCCATGAGTGATGTCGAGCTTTTCGATGAGCGGAGCAGTGGCGAGAAAGGGGACATACGACATGTTCTCGTTATTCGACATTCCGTGAAGTTTCAAGTTCCACAACTGTGGAAAAGAGGCCCAGCTGAACAGGCGACAGACTGTCTGAAAGGTGTCACAGTCTAGATCTAATGTATGAAGAAGCGAGAGTTCGAGAACGGGTTCGTCGAGGCCGTTGCTGACGATATCGGGAAGGTCACGAACGGGTAGGCGGCAAGTCTGCAGCTGAGGGCAGTGGGAGAGCATCTGCCGGGCCGTTTCGCTCGTCAGGAAACATTGAGCACCCCATGTTGTTGTGATTGAAAGGTTTATTAAACCATCCCAGCGAAGCGGTATTTCTATAGGGTTGAAACTGCATCCTCTAGAACTAAAGGAGGACATTTTTGGCGCGCGAAGGAAGCCGAATGAATCCCATCGGATGGCATCTTGCTGTCCGAAAAGGTCGTCAATGCTGAACGACTTGAGCATCGGCACATCCACCTCGGCAAGGTGTGACGCGATGTCTAGGCGAGACAAAGGGGCTCTGAAGCTGATGTGCTCCCAACGCGATGCGAAACGGAGCAGGGCCGGAATTAACCGATTTTGGGATGTCGCGAGGTAGCTGATGCCGTTGGATTGCAGTGATATGGACAGGGGGGAGTTACCAGACCGACCGAGCCACATCTTGGTAGTCTCGGCTCGTTGGGCTAGCTTCTTTTCGAACAAATCTGGAGGATTGGTAAAATCAGGCTCCACGATGTGAAGCCGAGACCACAGGCGGGGAGTCGAGAGGGATATGGATCTCCAGGAGCTGCATATGCGCCCGAGGAGGACGGGCGCCTCCACGGCGCTCATGACACAATTGCGGTGCGTTGGAATGCAGGCTGTGAAGATCTCTTGGATGACGTCGAGTGGCAGTCGTCGAACGGGGGAAATGAGGGCCTTGTGGGCGTCCACATAGGCACTGATCCCGGTACGCTCCTCTGCCAGTTTATCGAGTGCTTTCTGCAAAACGGTGATTTCATCGTCAAGACACTTTAATCGAAGGGTGGGTTCCACAAGGAGAGTTTGGATCTGCGCTATCTCCTCATCCTGGGGACAGTAATTGGTCCCTAGCTTCGAGGTGAACGGAGACGACATGAGAGCTGAGGCGGTGCGTGTCGCATACACGGCCACGTGAATTGATCAGGCGCGCTGATTCGGCACATCTAATAGGAGGGGTTGCCGGATCGATCTAAATTAGGGACACGGGAAAGATTATATCAGCAGTCTTGAGCAGCAGAATTTGTCCTCAGAAGGTCCGGTGGCATGAATTCGATGAAGAGTGAATAATTCGCAAAATAGGATTTCGCCCCAAAAAAAGTCCTAACTTAGCCCGCACGAAAAGCCCTAACCGAGCCTGCCGCGAAAAGTCCTAATTAAGCCCGACTTTAAACCATTGACCGAGCCCGACTTTCAGGTCCTGACCGAGCCCGACTTTTATGCTGTTCCAACTCCTAACTTAGCCCGACTTTTAGACTTTTTTAGACTTACAACTCCCAGACTAAGACCTCAGCGCACGATGCCTGTATCAAAGCTGTAGAGACACAATACTACTGGATGTATCTGTCCCAATGTCTGAATTAGAGTCTCCAGATGTAAGATCCCTGTTCCCGGCCCTTCCGATACTAGTACATTGTAAGTTGATTTTGTGATCGTTTGAGCCGTACTCCAGTATTTCGGCCCTCCGAGTCCTCGTTCTCTCCTTCAGAAATTGGCTTCTAATCCAACTTCAGCATCAGGCCAGTGGATATTCATGCCCAATATAAGGAGGTGCAGTCGGAAAGGGCGCACGGAGTGCTTCGCTTCTTGAATACTTGAGCTCGGGAACACGATCGGAGCTCTATAAGGAGCAGCGCTTCACCTCCAGACCTAGACTGCTTTCTGCGAGCGTGAGGCTGCAGAAATTAGCAGGCGGCAGTCCGACGGCCGACTCGGGCAGCTGGAGTCTGGCGAAAACTCTGTGTCGATCCATACAATAGTATGAACAGCTGGAAGTAGATTCTTCGAGCAAAGTAGACCAGATACGCAGCTGCAGACAGACCATAAAAGCGAGAGGTCGAGGCGGAAAAATCAAGAGAGAGAGAGAGTCGGGCGTTACCGGATCCGGTTGACTCCGAAGCACGTGCCTCCTTCGAAGTTCAAGAAGAAAAAAACGTTGCACGCCGATGAGTAAATCAATTGAAGCAGTGAAAGGAAATGCATGTGAAAAAAAAAGTGGACCCAGGGAATGGAAGGCTACACGTCCGGTGGAGGCAGAAGAAAAAAAAAAGTTATAGCCCGACCTTGAATCGAACAAGGAACTCCCACCGAGAGGGCTTCAGATAGTTCTTACATAGAATCTAGGCATGTTACCATTACACCATCAGGCCCTTCTCATGGTCTCTCTCAGACTGACTACGTACATATGTGACTTCTGCGAACGATGCAAAGAAAAAAAACTATCGCAGAATGAAAATGGCCTGACCTTGAATCGAACAAGGATCTCTCTGTGAGAATTCACGCATACTCCGCACATGGTCGAGTATGTTACCACTCCACCAGGCCATTGCTCTAGCTTCCCTAACACTGACTACGTACGTGCGTGAGTTCTGCGCACGGCACAAAGGGCAGAAAAAAAGGAAACGGCATTGACTTGGTCTTTATTCGGTGTGTTACCATTCCCGCCAGACCATTTCTTTGCATTGAGGAATACCCTGAAGAGCCTCCGCGCAGGGAATCCGGGACCCGGAAGCTTCATTACCAGCTGAGCTGAGAACAGATAATTAAATTGGGCAGCAGACCTGAGAAATTGACGCGGGCTTGCGAGGCGCGAATAGAGGGTTGATGCTGGGGTAAGAGACTTGTGGCGTAGATGAGGATGTCGGGATCTTGGATGAATGAATGGATGTGGCTTTGGTGTTGAGATGCCGCGAGAGTATCTTGCAGCCAGTGAGAGCCCAGGAGAACGTCGAAATCGATGTCGTTCTGTTGGATTTGGCCAGCGGGAGCTTTAGCTGGAAAGAGGAGAGGCCCTTTCACATGTGGGACTCCCGCGAGGACGGGGGTGCAGACCGTGGCACCGAATACAGCATGCGTTGAAGGCGCGAAAACGAAGTTGTCCAGGAATCCATGAACCGGCAGGGCAGAATACCTGTCGTCTGCAGGCACTAGGGTTGCGTACAGGCTGAAGGGTGGCGGACAAACAGAAACACGGGGACAAGCACTAGCAGGAGTTAAAGCAAGTTCCAACCAAGATCCGAGTCTGAGATGACGGGAGAGACAAGAGCGAACGCGCACGTGATGGGCAACCCGCTTGACCCCCGGGCCGTCGACGGTCCATATCCTCAATCCATGGACTGTACTCATTCTATTGCTCGTCCCGCCGATTCTGAGGAATGATTTGCGGGTAGTGGCTTATGCTTCCCCGATGCGCGTCGTTTCTTCCAGCGGCACGATGCCCATGCCGCCCAACTGAAGGACCACGAACTGCGATACCGACGCGAGCAGCGGCCGGCACCTCCATCAGAGGACCACGAATCGCGAGCCGATTTTCCTTTGCGCTCGCTTTCGGCTTCGACGGCCCCGTCGAAGTCAAGGCGGTGCTGTTTCGCGCGCCCGGGCTCCAGGTATCGAGCGCCCACGGCCACCTCTCCGATCTCTCCGATCCTCATGGTGCACTTTGCGCTCATGGGCCTCGGTCCGAGGAAGGGAATGGCCGTGGCTTTTGTTCTCGGTGCGTTTTTGCGTTCTCTCTGCTTTCCCTCCGCTCTTAGCCTTTCCTTCCCGCGTCGTTATTCCCTTAAGCTTTCCCTCCTCCCGTCGCCGCCCCTTCCTTCGTCTACTGTGCGTTCTTCCCCCTGTCCTCCTTCCGCTGTCCCACCCACTAACCAACTCTCACCGCAGGCTACAGCATCCTCACCTGCGTGCTGTACGTCTCTGCACGTCCTCCGCGCTCCCAATTCCGTCATCTACCCCAAGGACGAGCCCGCGCACCGTGAGGCGCTTCCAGGCGCGCCCCGCAGTACCCTGTCGAAATGGCGGAGGGTGCTGCAGACACCGCGCGCACCATCCATCTTTACCTCGTACCCCACTCGCGATGCCATGCATCCCTCTCCGTATTCCAGCGCTGCGTGCTGTCCGCGTCGCATCGCCCGGTGCGCACCCCTCCCCTCAAGCTAGCGCGGACGTCCCTCAAGCCCCCGGATGCCCCCCTCCTCAGCTTCAGCTCCGGCGCCAACGTCCTTAGTGGCTAATGGCACTGCGAATGTCGTTCAGCTTCAAGCTTCCGCCGCACCGAATCGGAATGTCCTTAGCCTTAGCGCCTCCGGGTCCCGCCCCAAGATACGCAGGAGTCGGACAAGGAGGGTATGTGCCCCACGGAGAGAGGAGGAGGAGGAACCCGACGCGCCTTTAATTATCGAAAGGCCCGCCCCGCTCTGCGCGGAAGGAGTCGCTTGGGAGTCCACTTGCTCGCGAACAGCAGCATCTGTCGTGCTCGCGACCGAGCGCCCGGGCAAGAGGAGCAGAGCTGGAGAGCGCAGCGAAGAGGAGAGGATATGCGCGTGCGCCGCGCATTGACAGACCTCGAGTGGAAGGAGCTTGCACGCTGAGTGCGTGCGAAGGGTGAGGTACATGTACCCGCGGAGAGGATGCGCGCGTACGTGTCGCGCTGTACCCTGCAGGCCTCGACTCTTCCGCCAATGCAGGCGGAGGACGCGCCCTCGCGCCCGTCGCGCGTGTACGACAAGGAAGCCGGCCCTGTCCCCGTGCGCTGCTCGAGAGACGCTCGAGGACGGGGTGCTGCCACTGCTGCGCGCGCACGCGTCGCTCTGCAGCTCCAGTTTCAGCGCCCCCCCACGACCGAATGTCCTCGATGCCCCGCAACCGCCCGCGCCGGACTCGACTCTCCCGTCCGGTGCAAGAGAAGGGATGCACGCGGAAGGAGGGAGAGCCGGATACACTTAGGACGCAGGGCTCGAGTGGAAGGAGCTCGAGCGCTCGGCGGGGTGCCCGCTGAGAGGATACGCGTGTCCCCGTTGCGCTGTATCCTGCAGGCCTCGACTCCCCCGCCCCACGCACGCCACGCAGGCGGAGGATGCGCACTCCGTGTACGCTGTCGGCTCAATCATGGCCCGTCCTCGTGCGCTACTCGAGAGACGCTCAAGAAAAGCGCGCTCTTGGCGCTCGCTAAAGCGGACGCGGAGCACGACAACGGGGACGACGGCATCGACTAACTGCGAATGATAGCTTCGAATGAGGAGGCGAATGAGGAGGCCGCGCACGGTGAGGACGTTTCGTATTTTCGTGTCAAATGCGTACATGTACTCACTTTCGTGTTTCCTTTTCAGATGCGCACGTACTCGCAGGGACGAAGATTTCCGGACGAGAGATGCGTCCCGGTGGGGAGGTGTGCCGTGGTGCGTTTCTGGGTGGATGGGTTTGAGATTTTGAGGCGCGGGTCCATTCTGGCGCGCACGCGGCGAGGGGGGCGAGCTCGTGTTCGTGAGCAAGGGGGTGAGGGGCGGGGCGGAGATGAAGGGGGAGAGCGCGCTTGCGGGGAGGCAGCGTCCGCGCCCGTACGCGTACGACGCGCCGCCTTGCTGTTACGTCGGCGGCATGTGCGCGGAGGCGACCTCGTGATCTTGGCTGCCCGGGCGTGTCGTATTCGAACGCGAGATGCGGGGTGGAGATGCAGAGGTGGGCGGCGGGCGGGTCTCGGCGTATCCGAGCGCAGGCGGGCGGCGGGCGGAGACGTGCGCGGAGGGAGAGAACTCTGGTGGCGCGAGGAGAGACGTATCAAGTGCCTGCAGGTGGGTGTGCGTGGGCTCGTGGAGATATTGGGGGTGGAGGTGCGGGTGTGGCAGGAGGGGTTGATGAGCGGGGCAATTTTGCGCTCATGCAATACACCGGGAGATGTCAAATATCAGACAAATGCGATGCTGGAAGAAGCCACGGGGACTTGGGTGAATTAGCTGCTGGGTGGACGTGACCACGTAAAACAATAAAATCAATGGATGCCACTCACCTGTGTGCAAAGAAACCACCGGCGGCATCCGCGGGGATCACAAAACGTCAGAAGCACAGCATGGGCGGTCACGTGGTCACATGATTTCTCGTGGCCTTGGGGATCAAACATGTCGCGGACGCGACAAAGATGGGTTTTGACGCGTGTTGATGCGGTAACGGACAGCCCGTAGCCAAAGGGGCAACATGCTTGCCTAGCATTGTTTCGGAACCAAGGAAATAGCTACAGGAATGCACTGGTTCCATGAAATAACCAAGGGAATCGTCAAGGAAGTAGGGATACGTGCCCAAATCACGGGCCGTAGCTTAGGAACAGGGGGTTTTGGGCCTATAATTTACAGTAGCTGTATAGTATTTGGGAAGCACAAACAGTAGGGGTATATAAGGAGTGTAAAATGTACTAGGAGGACAGAATTCTACGCCCAGGTTTTATCACCTGCGATTCACTCTCTCCTCTTTGCTTGGTTTTAAACGGAACGGAACGGACTTACGGAACGGACTTACGGGACAGACTTATGGGATAGACTTACGGAACGGAAAAACGGAACGGGAATATTGAAGTTGGATTTATTGGACGAAGAACATTGGCTAGTGAAAGCTTCAAGAACACACACCACACACACCATTTTAATATTTCAAATTCGCATTCGTGGTCTCCTGCCACGCGAACCCCCGAACACACAACAAAGTCTTGGAAATTGGTTTAATTAGTTGAAGCCTTTGGAAAGAGGTTTCACTTACGCACTGATTTCTATCCTTTCATCTGGAGCCCACCGCGAGGGGTGGTTCATTTGGAATACAACTTGATTGTGCTGGTCACAATCTTCATTAGCTGGACAGCTAGCTCAAACCAAAATTTCTGCAGGCAGAAATTCGGCACGGGCACTTATCGAGCAAGCTAGGGACGAAGTTAGACAACAAGTACGCGCACGCTTCACAGCATACGCAGCACGAAGAAGAACGGAGCTCGATAATCTGGGCATCGCAGGCGACGCCGGGAGCATCAACAGCGACGAACAATCAACAGACGAGTTACCTTGGCACGAGTCCCTCTTTGACGTAGAACCTTCCTTCGACGAAGAAGATTCATCGGATCTAGGATTGTTCACTCTTAGACCCGTCACCCCCGACACACCAATAATGGCAAACGTACCTCAAGCACCGGCTGGTACCGGTGTAGCAAGCTTCAGGGTCCCACGGCCTTGGGAATCAAATGTACCCAAGTTCACCACGGAGGACAAGGAGGACTTGCAAGATTTCATTGAACAAGTCAATGATATCATCACATTGGCGCAGATAACGGATGAGCAAGAAATGAAGAGGCTACTCACCAGCTATCTTCCCGCCAAGAAGCGCGAAATTTGGCGTGCGCTGTCAGAGTATGCAGCAGGGACGTCCTTTGCAGATTTCAAGAAGGCAGTCTTGAAGGCGTATCCGGAAGTGAAAGAGGACCTGGATGGGACCCTCGAGGAATTAGTAAAATTATGCGCTGAAAATAAGATGATTAAACGCAGCGAGGAAGGTCGCCTCAAGCGTTTTGGGATGTGCTACCGCGCGCTGGTTAGCAAGCTTAGCCAGCCACCCGCGATCATCTTGAACAAGGAAGCGTGTCGACGCTACCTCGACGCGCTCGAGCGAGGATTCGCTGAGACGTTGAGGATGGCCATCAATACCAGAAATTTAATTAAAGAAGATTTGCTTCAGCTAGGAGGCAACGCACCTGCACCGGCCGCGCAAAACACGGTGGATCATCGCAAGGAAGACCCAATACTCCTGGATGAACTGATCAAGATGGCAGAGCGCTTGGCAAACAAGGGCAGCGCGGAGACAACCTGGGGAGAGGAAGATGAGCCCGAGTATAAACGGTCGGACCGGTTCCCAACCGTCAAGATCGAGCGCAGAGACGCGCGGATTGATGAGCTCGGAGGAGAGTTATCAGGCTTAAGGGACGCGTTAGTTGTGGCTCAGAAGCAGTCCAAGGCGGCCCACGAGGAGTTGTTGAAGGCGTTTCAGAACTCCAAGAGCGCTAGCCCTGCTCGGGAAGAAAATGAGCAGCGCGACCAAGGGACTAGGAATGGCCCGCCCGCTATGTATGGTCCGGATAGACAGTACAGCAGGGGGTACGGCGCACCAATGCAGCGTAGCGGATGCTATTACTGTGATGGTCAAGACCACTTTGCGAAAGAATGTACCGTAAAAGCGGCTCACATCCACAAGGGTTGGATTGTGGTTGAAGATGGTCAGCAGAAATTGTCGGATGGCAATTTTATTCCTAGAGGAAGAGGCTCACCTGCATCGCGGGTTGAGGAGTATTGGCAGCGCAAGGGCGCTGTAGGGCAGCACTATAACGAGTCGTTCTATGGGGGTGCCTCGGAGGATGAATTCGACACACTTAGAGATGAAGTGCGCACCTTACGGGTCAAGCTCAACCAAGTTCAAGCTCGGCCCCCGCAAACTTTCAACCAGTCCATGCCGACTATGCAAATGCAGGCACAGGTTCAACCATTTTCAAACCAAGCGGCGCCGGTGCCCACAGTCAACATGGAGGAATTAGGGCGCACTGTCTTCAATATGATGAAGATGGGTGGGGCTGCTCAAGACCAATATGTTCAAACTCGGAGTAAAGCACGAACCGTGGGTTTTACAGACCCACCGGAGCAGGATTTTTAGAGGCCCCGAGGAAGGAGGCGCGGACGAGACCAGTTGTCTCCAAGCCTCTGGAGGGAGATAGGTCCGAAAATAGAAAGGGACAGGATTTGCCTTACCGAATTGTTCAGCCAGTACACGCTGGGGCCCGAACTCTGCCAGTGTCGGAAAGCAGAACGGAGCGGCGGTATCTCGATGAGTCTAGGAAGGCCTATGAATTAAAGGCGCCGGTTCAACAGGAGGGACTCGCCGACGAATTGCTGGAGCATATCAATAATACGGATGTTACTGTAAAATTGGGGGACCTGTTTGGAATGAGCAGGGATCTCCGTGAAGGGGAAAAGTTACAACTCACCAGGACACGGCAGCCAATAAAGGAGCGGGAGCCAGTCCCTCCTTCGGGGCCGCTAGAAATTGAACCACCAAAAATGGTGAACTTGGCGGAGATGGATAGTCAGTTAATGTGTGATGCAGTAGAAGTTGGGGACCTGCCTGCGGTTCAGGAGGTATTTGTTACCACACAGAAGGTGGAAGGATTACCGGCAGGTTCGATGATCGCACAGGATCCCTATCTGCAATATCTGGATGGATTGAGCAGTGGGGAGGAACCCAAGCAAATCTATGTTGCACGCGACTCTGTACCTTTGCGGGTCACCTTCCCGTACATCAACAGTCAAGGCCCTGTTGAATGTGTCTTGGACTCAGGATCTCAAATCGTTTCCACATCACTTGCGCAGGCGCTAGTGTGCGGCTTGGTTTGGGACCCAAACATCAACATTTTCATGCAGAGCGCGAACGGTCAGCTCGAAAAATCAATGGGACTAGCTCGGAACATACCATTTAGATGGGGAGAATTAAAGGTTTACCTTCAAGTTCATGTCATCCGGGACCCAGCATACAAAGTCTTGCTGGGAAGGCCGTTCGATGTGTTGACAAAGAGCCGCACGGACCATGAATGGGGGAGTCAGCTCTTGACTCTGACGGACCCAAATACTGGCAGGTCATGGACCGTTCCCACCTACGACCGAGTCAAGGAGGATTCGAAGCAGGGAGGACAGACGCAAAACCACTCACCAGATATTCGACAAGGAACCTCACAGCAGGTTTTTCGCAAGTCCTTGAAGATCTGACCGTGCCGGGTCAAGGAGAGGAGTTGGCATTTATACTGGGGTTCGATGATAAGCAGGAAGGAAAAATTGAGAAAATATACCAGCCGAGGGGAGGGCTGATGACAGCGGAGAAAATAATTGAAGCCTATGTGGCAGCTTCAGAAGATGTGAAAGAGATGCAGGAAGATGAAGCAGCTACAGGCCTATTCGATGGATATCGAACACAGGTTATTGAAGAAATAAATGGGGTACCACACAAGGTTTTTGCAAATATCTTGGCAGAACCTGTGAAGCGATATAAGGATCTCAGGGATTCGGAGCAAGGAGGGCGAACCTGGCACTCGGTAGGCACGGATGTGCGCTGCGATTGTACGCAGGTAGTCACCTTTGCTTGTCCGGAATTGCTGGTGGAAGAAGGACCTGCCGAAGAATCAGTATCCATATTCGCGGGCAAGAAATATAAACCCGTTGGACTTAAAGTCCGGCCCGTCTACACCGAACTACCAGATCAGTATCGGATCCGCCGAGAAATAAAAGGGGACCCACTGGAAGGATTACCAGTGTTGAACCCAAAACCAGTGGAGTTCGAGCCGAAAGGGCGGTATACGATGGAGCGAAAAGAAGAAGTTGAAAAGCGGCATGAGGATTTCTTATGGCCGGAAGAAATGAAGGTGCTGCATGAAATAATCAGCAGCCATGATCAAGCATTCGCATGGAATGATGACGAACGAGGGAGCTTCCGGAAGGATTTCTTCCCGCCCGTAGAGTTCCCGCTGGTTGAACACGAAGCATGGGTGGAGCGCAGCATACCCATCCTGCATGGACAGCTAGCAGAGTTCTGCAAAATTATTAAGAAGCGGCTCGATGCAGGAGTGTACGAACCTTCGAACGCCTCCTATCGCAGTAAATTCTTCGGAGTATTGAAGAAGGATGGAAAGAGCATCCGACTGGTACATGTTCTGGAACCGCTAAATGCGGTCACCATAGCACACTCGGGGGTACCACCAGCCACGGAGGAGCTGGCTAATCATTTCGCTGGACGGGCATGTGGGGGCTGCCTTGACTTATTTTCAGGGTACGATCATAGGGACATTGCGGAAAAATCCAGGGACTTCACCACATTTCAAACACCATTCGGCACCTTACGATTGGTCAAGTTGCCGCAAGGGTGGACCAACAGTGTTCCAATTTTTCACGACGATGTCACATACATCTTACAAGATGAAATCCCACATGTAACAATGCCCTATATCGACGATATACCAATACGAGGGCCAGGATCGCGCTATGAATTACCGGAGGGCGGTTGCGAGACGATACCAGAGAACTCGGGCATCCGCCGGTTTATCTGGGAATATTTCGCAGATTTGAATAGGATTATTCAGCGAGTGAAATATTGTGGAGGTACCTTCTCGGGCGCAAAATCAGTACTTTGCGCAGGGGAATTCTTTGTGGTTGGGCATTTATGCTCATTCGAAGGGCGGCAGCCTGATACTGATAGGATTGGGGTCATCTTGAGATGGCCACCATTGAAAGATGTATCGGAAGTGCGCCAATTTCTTGGCACAGTGGGAGTACTGCGTATGTTCATCAAGAACTATGCCCTACTTACTAGGCCAATTCAAAAGTTGACTCGGAAGGATGTTGACTTTGAATGGGGTGAAGAACAAGTATCAGCAATGGAGGAATTAAAAATGGCATTAAGGGATGCACTGTGCCTCAAACCCCTCAACTACGATTGGGACTCGGATATCGTCCTCGCTGTTGACACTTCATGGATGGCGGTCGGCATGCAAATTTACCAAACTGATCCGAACGATCCTAAGCGGCGATACTATGCAAAATTCGCATCAATAACGTTGAATCGGAGGGAAGCGGAATTCTCCCAGCCAAAGCGGGAATTGTACGGGTTGAAGCGGGCGTTGGAGTCGATGCAGTATTGGCTGCTCGGTTGTAGGCGCTTAGTGGTTGAAATGGATGCCAAGTATATTCAGGGGATGCTGAATAACCCGGGAATGGGGCCCAATGCAACTATAAACCGTTGGATTGAGCAGATCTTGATGTTCAGTTTCAAACTCAAACATACCAAGGGAGCTAACTTCCCACCAGACGGACTATCAAGACGGGAAGCACAGCCAGGAGATGAAGAATGGCCTAGGAGAGATGAGGAGGACTTGGAACCCAATGGGCCACCAAGTAGACACGAGGAATGGACTATTTCGGGGAACAGCCCCTGGAACTGGAAGAGTTTCAGCACGAGATCGATACTCGTGGAGGCTATGTACAATCAGTCAGGGAAGCAGCCACCAGCATACAGGACTTCGACCAAGAATTAAACCTGGCACGCTCGGACCGGCAGCTGATGACAGAATATGTCAAGGAGTGCCATGAGGCCGAAGGTCTAATAATACCAGCATATGTTCAAGTAACCGATACGGAGACAGGGTTGCTGCCAGATAGAAGGTTGCGCGATGAGGAAGACACTAGGGAGGCATATGACGAGGAACACCGAAGTGCAGGAGCGCGCAATCAAGACGAGAACCTAGCCTTGCTGAAGGAGTGGTTAAAGGACCCCTTGATGCGTCCCGTGGAAATTAAAGATGGACAAGCATATCAACGCTTTGTCCGCTACGCATCAAGATTCTTCTTATCAGACAAAGGAAAAATATACCGGTGGGAAAAAGACTCACAAAGTTGGCTGGTGGTCCAAAAGGAGCACCGGATGTATATGATGCGTGCAGCGCATGATGCTCTCGGGCATCGCGGGGGATTTGCAACAACCTCGTTGCTAGAACAGAGGTTTTGGTGGCCGGACCTCGAAGGCGACGTCCGGTGGTACATCAAGACCTGCAGGCTTTGTCAAAAGCGCCAGCTAGCAATATTAAAAGCTCCACCGGTCATCTCGGCGACCCCGAGCATCTTCAAGAAAATTCATACGGATGTAATGCACATGCCCGAAAGGTCGAACAAGTGCGGCTATATCGCGGATGCGAGATGCGCACTGACCAGGTTTCCTGAGGCGCGGGGCTTGCGCAAACAGACAGCGAAGAATATTGGGTTATTCCTGTTAGAGGACGTGATCTGTCGCTGGGGATGTCCGACCTGGATAGTCACGGACAATGGGACTCCATTCCTGGCAGCTATGGAGTGGCTGAAGAATAAATACGGAATCTGCGGGATAAGGGTATCACCATACCATTCACAATCTAATGGGGTGATTGAAAGGGGGCACTGGGACCTACGGCAATCTCTTTACAAAGCCACAGGCGGAAATTTACATCAATGGTTTTATTTTCTGCACCAGGTGCTATGGGCAGATCGAATAACCATTCGGAGAGGAATGGGATGCTCACCATATTTTGCAGTTTGTGGTGCACACCCGGTTTTGCCACTGGATATTGCAGAAGCAACTTGGATGGCGGAGTATCCGGATCACTTGGTGTCGACGGATGAGCTCATTGGCCTGCGCGCTCGCGCGCTAGCCAAACACACGCTTCACGTTGAGGAAATGAGGGACCGGATGGCTGCGATTAAAATCAAGGGCGCGGAAGACTACACTGAAAAATACAAGCATGTCATAAAAGATTATGAGTTTAAACCAGGGGACGTCGTACTTGTGAGGAATACGGTCGACGAGGGTTCGTTGAGTGGGAGAAATCGGGACCGTTGGTGGGGGCCATTGATAATTGTCCGGAGGACAAGAGGGGGCGCATATATAGTCTGCGAATTCAATGGCGCAGTCTGGCAGAAGAAGATTGGAAAATTCAGAGTCATACCTTATCAACAGAGACAGAAACTCACCATTGGATTGCGCATTGAAGAACTCATCGATGTGTCGCGAGAGACGCTGGACGAGCTCGAGGATGAGCCGGAAACTTATCAGGGCAAGGATTTGCAATTTGATAAGGTCTCGCTCAAGCCAACGGGAGAAGCAGTGGGAGGAGACGATGAATAAAACGGGCACAGCAAAGATAAACCAACAAGGCGCCCAGCACCTAAAATAAATATCTGGGAATATACAGCAAGATAATTTAAATACACGAGATGAAGAAGCATGGGAGGTCTAATCAATAGGCTCCCGCAGGGGGCAAAGTGCGACAAGATGGTCGGCGGCGGTGCAATAGTAGCAGCGCTTAACTTTCCTGAGGAAAGGAAGTGTCGGAAGTTGAAAAGTAGAAGTCAGGAAATAGACGTACTTGTGCGGCGGACGGCGGATCAACCGGTTGGGATTGGCGGAGGGTTTGGAGCTGCCAGAATAATTCTTTCTGGGCCGCGGAAAATCGGCGAATCTCGGCTTGGATAGCAGCCAGTCGTCGACGAAGTTGGTCTTCGGAGAAACGGGTGGCGGGCCGTACGGACGCGGAACCAGCCGCAGGGAGTTGCACTGGACAACCGGGGCGTGCGTAAGGAAGTTTCGCTGCGAGGAAAGGGGTTAAATAAACCAAGGAGGAGTAGTGGAAACAGGGACATACCGGCTTGCGAATTATCGTCCGGCTCCTCTTCCACCCGCTGCCTTTTACGGGAACTTGGTGCTGACTCAGGGTGAAGTCCGGCACGAGGTCTGGTAGGGATGGGCTTGGCGATAACAGGAAGCTGGGCTGGATAAAGCACGGATTGTGAGCATGAGTGAAGAAGATTAAAATAATAAATACGGACGGGGTTGTGCGGAGACGCTTCCAGTGACAGCCTGCCCAAGCGAACACCCAGTTCACTAAGGGGAGACAAAAGAACGGCTATGCGCACTGTGAGCAATCAAAAGACAAATACGGAAGGAAGACGAAAAGAGCCTACCCTGGGAACTTGGCTGGGTATTAGCCGATTCAACCTTGATGAGACTTGCAGGAGGATTCTGGTTGAGAGTGTTAAGAAGGACCTCAAAGCGGTCAGCAAATTACGAACCTTGGGAGTGCGGGGAGGTTCCTCGGCGCCAGACTCGTCGCTGCTTGAAGGAATAGAAACCGTGTCATCACCAGGAGAGATCGGTGACTGGGACATAAAAATAAACCAACGAAAAGAAGCACAAATGAAACATCAAAAGGAACCTTGTTGTTGACCTTCGAGGCATACTCAAGGGCGACGCTTCGTTCAACACGAGCGGCCATACCTTCAGCAACCCGCATACGTTCGGTATTCGCACGTCTGCGCTCTCGAAACGTGTGCCGCTTGCGGATGATTTCGCCGGCGAAATCCTGGATTGAAACGAAGATGTCGCTGGCTGGAGTACCGAGACGTGCATTATTGGCATGCATCATCGAGCGAATGTTGAATACACATTCGCTAAGCTCAGGAATTAGCGCGAAAGAGGCGACTTGAGGACGGTATTTGAGCTATGGGAAAAGAAGCTCAAAGCCCGAATACAAGAATAGAAATGGTGCTTACGACGGTGGTCGCCGACTCGACAAGAAAGGCATCCTGGTCAACAGGATCATCGTACTTGGTAGCCCGGATAACCTTGAAAAGTTTGCGAACTATGGCCTCATCGGCCTTGGAAAGGGAACCTGGGATGGAGGAAACCATGTTGGAGGACATGACTGGACCAGCAGTTGAGAAGGAGAATGGGGAATAGCCGGGAATTGCGGCACCTTTTATAGGAAATCAACTGGGACAGTTGGGATCTATGAAAAAGGGAGGGACAATGAAAACGAACGAAGAACACGTAGCCATAATGGGGAAATTTTCGTGTTCCATGCATGCAGCGACGTGGCAATTCAAGAACACGCGGCTGGAATGTTGAAACACGAAAATGCCAATGAACAATCAGCCACAGACAATGCAGTAAAAAGGAAATACGTACCAAGGACAAGGCAGTGCAGTAACCAACGAGTTAATAAGAAGCGTAAAACGGCTGGAACACGGAAAAGTTTTACACGGTTCCGCACAATTGATGGATGACAGTCTATTTTGGGACACACGAGGCTATCAAGAGCCTCAGAAAGCGAACTTAAACAAGACACTCATGTGACAATTATGCGCCAAAAAGAAGACCCCGAGGGTGGTTTATTCAAGAAACTATACACCAAAAAAATTACAAGAAATCGAAAATAAATATGTAAAGAATGGCACGCGCGGAGGCTACAGTCCGGACGACATCGACTGGAAAATTAACTGAAGCCGCTCCGTAACAACTTGGAGAACAAGCAGGTGGATCCGAGTCTCCACACCAAGGGAGAGGAAGCGGAGGAGTACAGAAGGATCAGAGGAAGCGGCCGCAAGTGAATGATAACCGTGGACGGCGATGTCACGGGTTGCTCGGGAATTGAGCTGGTACATGATAAGTCAGGGCAGGGACAAAAGTGAGGAAGGAGAGCGCACCATGAAGCGTGAGATAGCGCCTTGAGCGCCGCTGTAGAACCAAGACTGAGCACGCTTGAACTCCCGATCTAGGAGAAAAGATCAGTGGGTGTCAAGTAAAAATAAACAGGGTGACGCACCAAAGAGCGAAGGGGAAAGATGGTTGTCATTGACGGACTTCACGAGTGCGTCACGTTCGTCAAGAAGGAAGAGATTGCGGCAGCGCTGGAGGTTCTCAATAAACCAGAAGGGATCGGCCCAGTTGCAATCGGGGATACCGAGCACGGAACAAGGAGGGCAAGGGATGCCAGCCTCGGAAAAGGAGCAGTCGACACCCATCTCAGCACAGTTAGCACACTTTGGGATGATCTGAGGAAGAGGTTAGGAGAGTTAAACAAAAGAATAAAGCACACACACCATCGGCTGATGCTGGACCAACTTCAAAACCCTTCCATCATCCATAGAAAGCGGGGCGTCGGAGACGTGTGGCAATTGGCGGTGTCCATGAGAGTCACGGGTAACGATGAGCGGATCGTTCGCCGGAGGTATAACCGGAAGGATAAATCCTTCAGGAGTGGATCGCGCGGAATGGGCGACGGATGGAGGAGGCAGAGGGGCTTGGCGTGGATGGTCAAATAATGAGCGGCCGGAGTTGGCGGACGAGTCGGAGGCCGAAGAAGCCATAACAAACGGAGGTATATACACGGAAAGGAAGGTGGCAGGAGAAAATTAAGCTTGAAGAGGGCAGCGCAAAATGAGAGGCGGATGGCGGTGACGGCAGTGTTTTATGCGGAAGGAGCCATGGCTGTGCAGAACAATGCCTGTCAGAGAAAAGAATGAGTGTGGCGCGAATAATGGCCCACATACGTACGAAGTAATGGACAGGATAATGGGGGGGGCGAGTAGAAAAAGTGCCCGACAGAAAACATTATGAAGGACAATCAGAAGTTGTTTGGCGACCTGGAAAGGGCGTGGAACAATACCTGAGGACAAAGGGGACGACGACGGCGACCATGAGAAGAGAGGACAGAAGGTTCCGAAGGAGACAGGCTAGTGACGTAAAGTCTGCTAGGTTGTGACATAAAGACAATGACAGCGCGACACGGGAGTCAGCGCAAGGAAAACAACTTGGGGAGCAGGTCTCTGAAAGGGTTATTTCAGAAGACTGGGGACAGTCAAGATTTGTGAAAAAGGGAGATGATGAGCGGGGCAATTTTGCGCTCATGCAATACACCGGGAGATGTCAAATATCAGACAAATGCGATGCTGGAAGAAGCCACGGGGACTTGGGTGAATTAGCTGCTGGGTGGACGTGACCACGTAAAACAATAAAATCAATGGATGCCACTCACCTGTGTGCAAAGAAACCACCGGCGGCATCCGCGGGGATCACAAAACGTCAGAAGCACAGCATGGGCGGTCACGTGGTCACATGATTTCTCGTGGCCTTGGGGATCAAACATGTCGCGGACGCGACAAAGATGGGTTTTGACGCGTGTTGATGCGGTAACGGACAGCCCGTAGCCAAAGGGGCAACATGCTTGCCTAGCATTGTTTCGGAACCAAGGAAATAGCTACAGGAATGCACTGGTTCCATGAAATAACCAAGGGAATCGTCAAGGAAGCAGGGATACGTGCCCAAATCACGGGCCGTAGCTTAGGAACAGGGGGTTTTGGGCCTATAATTTACAGTAGCTGTATAGTATTTGGGAAGCACAAACAGTAGGGGTATATAAGGAGTGTAAAATGTACTAGGAGGACAGAATTCTACGCCCAGGTTTTATCACCTGCGATTCACTCTCTCCTCTTTGCTTGGTTTTAAACGGAACGGAACGGACTTACGGGACAGACTTACGGGATAGACTTACGGAACGGAAAAACGGAACGGGAATATTGAAGTTGGATTTATTGGACGAAGAACATTGGCTAGTGAAAGCTTCAAGAACACACACCACACACACCATTTTAATATTTCAAATTCGCATTCGTGGTCTCCTGCCACGCGAACCCCCGAACACACAACAAAGTCTTGGAAATTGGTTTAATTAGTTGAAGCCTTTGGAAAGAGGTTTCACTTACGCACTGATTTCTATCCTTTCAGGGTGTTGGCGGATATGCGTCGCAGCGCGCGAGCGAGTGTGGTGTGCATGGTGCCGCTGCCCTGCGCTCGGGCCCGGTGGCGAGGCGTTATCGCCTTCTTTCCGTGTGTGCCGCTTGCTTGGGCGTGAAGGTGGTCAGCGCGATGGCGTGTCCGGGGCCGCTCCCGGTTACGCATGTCCCAGGGTCAGGTCGTCGTGCTCGCGCGCCGCCTCGGCTCCCCGCGGCCTCGCACCCAGGCACTGCGAATGCGAATCCACGCTGAGGATGGGTGGCGGCAGGGCGGGGGCGTGCGTCGCCTGGGTCGGGACGTGGAGCGGGGGCAGGGCTTCCGTTGGTGTGAGGACGGGGTGGCCGCGTTCCCTCGTCGCGTTTTTCGGAGCTCGTCGTCCGAGGCCCGATATCGGTGCGAAGCGCGTTTTCGAGGTTGCGGACGAGGGGTAAGGACGTGGAAGCGGGGGCGGAGCCGGAAGTTACGGGGAGGACGCGGGCGTGCGTCGGTGCGGACGCTCTGATTCCAGCCGTCTAAGTGTAGTGCATGGCGGCGCGCGCGCTTGCGCGGCTCGTCGTTCGGCAATACAGCGTTCGTTCGGCTTGTGGGATTTCTTTGCTTTGAGTCGCCTGTGGTCCGTTCCTCTTAAGCCCACTGTCAGCTCAAGTTGGAATACAACCTGGTTTGTGCAGAGTCAAAGCTGTGGGGGAGGACTGAATGCAATGCAAGGATTAGAGAATTACAGATAATAGCTGTGTGTGCATGTAGGCGCCGAGACTGCGCGGAGTTATCTCTCGATTTATGTCGGATACGTAGGGTTCTGCATTCCTCCATTTCAGCCATCCAGTTGTTCCACACACGTTTTCTGGGACCTAACACCATTTCATAATATCAGCATTGTGTGCATAAAACTACAGCCAGACAGCAGGTTTGGCAGGAAATGAAAATCAAGAAAAGATAACTCCAGTGAGAAGCCTTGCAAGGACAGTCAGTCGTAAATTTCTGAACACAAGACTCATTGAATGTACCTTTACGTGGATCTAGGATAAGGAGTACACATTCAAGGAGCGAGAAATAAGTTTTCCTCGTCCGGTAGACCCTCCCAAGGAGAAAAATGTTGCATAGGCGGATGGTATGTAAGTTCGAGATGAAGGCCATTCTGCACCAATGACTGCAGTTCCGGGCGGATATCAAGCTCCATGGCCCGGTCAAAGCGGATTACAACGCGCTTCAGAGTCCTCGATCTAATGAAGCGTAGGAGTGCTTTGTCGGAAATGGCGCAGGAGTATTGGATCTCCAACACCTGGAGGCCCGGGCAACATGGAGAGGGGAGGTCAACAGATGGGATGAAGGATTCTAAAATCTCGTCATCGAAACTCGCATTGTAGTGGCTTGGGAAGTCTATGCTGAAGTTGAGTTCGCGAAGGGTAGGCGGTAGCTCGCGAAGGAAACTAGCGAGAAACAGCTGTGAGAACCCTCCATTAATGATGTCGAGCTTTTCTATGAGCGGAGCAGTGGCGAGAAAGCGGACATAGGACATGGTCGCGATATCCGAGATTCCGCGAAGTTTCAAGTTCCGTAATTGCGGAAAGGAGACCCAGCCGAAACAGGCGGCAGACTGGCCTGAAAGGTGCCACAAAAATCTAGTGTATGGAGAAACGAGAGTTCGAGAACGGGCTCTTCGAGTCTGGTGCTGACTGATACCGGGAGGGTCATCAACGAATAGGTCGCAAGTACGCAGCTGAGGACAGCGGGAGAGCACCTGCAGCGCCGTTTCGCTCGTCAATGAACTAGGAACATTCCAATTTTTTGTGATCGAGAGGTTTATTAAACCATTCCAGCGAAGCGGTAATTCCATGGGAATGGATCTGCCACCTTTCAAACTAAAAGAGGAGATTTTGGGCGCGCGAAGGAAGCCGAATGAATCCCATCGGATGGCATCTTGCTGTCCGTAGGGCTCGTCAATGCTGACCGACTTGAGCATCGGCACATCCGCCTCGGTAAGGTGTGACACGATCCCTAGGCAAGACAAAGGGGCTGTGAAGCTGATGTGCTCCCAACGCGATGCGAAAGAGAGCAGGGCTGGAATTGGCTGATTTTGGGACACCTGGAAGTAGCTGAGGCCATTGGATTTCAGTGATATGGACAGGGGGCAGTTGCCAGACCGACCAAGCCACATCTTGGTAGTCTCGGCTCGTTGGGCTAGCTTCTTGTCGAACAAATCTGGAAGATTGGTAAAACGAGGCTCCACGATGTGAAGCCGAGACCAGAGGCGGGGAGTCGAGAGGGATATGGATCTCCAGGAGCTTCATATGCGCCCGAGGAGGACGGGCGCCTCCATGGCGTTCATAACACAATTGCGGTGCGTTGGAATGCAGGCTGTGAAGATCTCCTGGACGACGTCGAGTGGCAATCGTCTAACGGTGGAAATGAGGGCCTTGTGTGCGTCCACATAGGCACCGATCCCGGTACGCTCCTCTGTCAGCTTATCGAGCGCCTTCTGCAAAACGGCGATTTCATCGTCGAGACGCTTCAAGCGAAGGGTGGGCTGAATGAGGAGAGTCTGGATCTGCGCTATCTCCGCGTCCTGGGGGCAATAGTTGGTTCCCAGCTTCGAGGTGAAGGGAGACGACATGGTGGGTGGCGGCAAGGCGAAGTAGTGGCAGTGCATGGGACAAACGCGACCACGTGAATTGATGGCGCGTCGGCGCGTCAATCCATCTTCAATGCATTATGAAGGCAACACTGCCGCAATGTTCCATGGTAGGTAGGTAGGTAGGTAGGTAGTATTACACGGCCGGTCCCGCTTAAGAAACGCCAGTTCCCAGGGAGTAACCAAGCATACACGCACAATGTACACTATTGTCCCTGGACCTCCCTACCTCACGGACGCGGTCTTGCGATCCTGCCATGGTATAGATACAGGAATATAAGAAAGGAAAGTTAACACAGAGCCAAGAAGGACCGGTTGAATCAGAACAAGCATCTCAGACTGAAAGGAAGACAGGTATGAAAATTCAAGGACTTCAAGCAAGTGTATGTCGACATTATTAATAGGTTTGGAGTGTATCACGGCCTTCAAGATTGATCCACTCAGTCTATTTCCTTGGTCTCAGTCCAGAACACTATGTCCGCGCGGCACTCAACAGTTACAACTGCTGAACTCGGGCAAACAATCCTGGGCTAAGGATCTAGTTACGGCTGCATCAAGATTGCCGTTCCAGCGCCCCGTACTAGTTTCGAATGACACTATTTCGATTGAAGATGTGCAGGACTATGCTAAAATGGTGTGGACAAGAGGACTCATGCTGGGACGGCTTCAGGACGCGGTTAACTCGTCGGACAAGCTCTACTTGCGACAGGGAAGGCTTGTCCTCAAAAGGACAAATCTCCGATAGAAACTATTTCAAAAATGCGGCACTATCTAAAAATGGCGAGAACCCAGAGGCACAAAGAGGCTCTAACCTCTATAATGCTTTCGACTCACCAACTCGCCATGGAAGTATTGCGTTACGTGGATCATGCATACGGTATAAGGCTGCTTACCGTAACCGTCTTACGGCCGTAAGCCAAGCCGTAAATACGGTGTACCAGCCCGTGCCTCGGGAGGATTCAGAGTGACTTTGCAGCTTATGCAAGGAAGAAATTGAGATGCCAGAACATGCACTAATCAACTGCACGTCCCTAGACAGGCTTGTTGAATTTCGCCGCTCGTTTCTGCAACATTTATTCCCAAACTCCCCTGACCTGCAAAGCTCCATGGCGGAACGTACCAACGTGGAGTTCTTGAAGCCATGATACACTCCAGACCTAATGCTGCACTCGTATCCAAGTACACGCATAAAGTCCTCGAAAATTTCTGTCCTAGTTCCCGAAACCCATACGTACGACGAAGTCACTAGCGAGACAAGTCAAGACAACACATCGCCATCGGAACTATGGATGCATCATCCGAATAGACCCGGGTCAAGCAGGTATAAGCAATGCGTTTCGTACAGTTTTCGCTTGCGGCAATGGGTCGAGGTAGTCTGAGACTCTGAGGCCCTCAAATAAGTTGGCATGGAGGTCACCGCATCAATGATACCGTCCGTCGGCTCGGCGGTTACGAACTCCGACTGATGAGTGAAGTCGGCAGATGCCGATTCGGACAACAGAACGTTCAAAGTTGCGAAGACATCTTCGAGATGTCCCAGCCATCCAAATTTTGCATAATTGCGCGCAGCTTATTTTTCAGGCCAAAACGTGAAAATTCTAGTATAAACGTACACAAAATACTAGGCCTAGGTGTGATTGTTCTTCAGGACACTCACTGATGAAGGTAACAGGGCTTGCAACAGGGTTTCGATCCGCGCAAGCCGCTGTTCTACCGCATCGCTCTGTTCCTGAAGTTTCTTTTCCATCCGAAGGATTAGACGCTCCTCGACTTCGCGTAACCGGCGATCCAAATCTTGCTGCTCCGGCGTTGCGTTTTCGCTGCTCTCAAGTGCCTTGGCCGCTTCTGGCGGTGGTTTACCCTCCGTGTTGCTGAATCTGATCAGCAAATGGAGGACATTATGACCAGATGAAGACTTAAGCGCTTCCTTGCGGTATCGGGTCTGATACTCCCACGGATACAGACTTTCGATGGCTGTCTCGCAGGCACTGCAAACGAACACGTCAATTTCTGGTTTATTTCGAGTTAGCGATGAATTTTATTACGGGCGATCGTCACGCACGGCGGCAGTCAATACAGTACCAGCATGGCGCCGAAACTCGCTCGTGGCAGATTAGGCAGTTCAACGTGATGATTTCTCTCTCTTCTTCTTCGTCGTCCTCGCCAGCCGTGTCGAACGCCTCGCTTGCGGTTGTAGTAATCATAGGCTCGATATTAGAGACCTCAGTTGTTCCATGCGCATCCCCTGTATCGGAGACTGCGGCGGGTGGAGATATCTGGGAAGGTGTGTCATCAGGATGGATGGATGAGGACGCTAGGGCCTGGGCTGGAGCGGAATCAGAATCGATACTAGAGTCGCTCGAGGCTTTGGGAACCTCAATATTGAAGTTCTCGACAGGGCTCTTCGAGTTATTTCCGTTGACCGGAGAAACCGTAGGGAGCGGAGGTTGCTTAGGAGACCCGGCGTCGATTTCATTGGGCATCGTCATCTCGACGGCGATGGTGACAGTGGTGGTTTGAACTTCTGAAAATGAGACGCCCGCATTAGCTGCAGCCGGTCCCACGACCGTCCGTGCACTCGAATACAACCGAGTGGCCAAACTGGAGCAATACAGTGCTCTGCTCTTGACGGAGGGGTAATCCATGAGAAACAAAACATCTCGAGTTTTCAACAGCAGATGAGTGGGCAGGTGTGAGCCTATGACGTCATCTCTGTCAGCTATCGTTGAGCTGGAAATGCACTCCTCCTTGGCGTCGAAGTTTACACTGCTCGGGCCACACTGCATACAGAGCACCCTGGACCGAGTTATAGTTTTGCGACAGGAGTCGCAGTATAGTGGCCTGAAAGATAGTTCAGGATATAGCGCCTGAATGTCAAAGATTATGCTTACGGCTGCAAATTACTGGCGCGGTTGTACCAGCCCGCCAAGGTCTGGATTTCTATGTATTCCTGCACCGTGAACGCACGCCTCAGATGACTGAGTTCAAGCGTTTCGCCCGGCTGGTCATCGCTATGAAGAAGTTCCAGACATCGTCTGATCATCTTCATGCGCTTGAAGAAGTACGCCTTCGATGGTTTCCGTCGATTCAACTCGCCAACGACTGCACCACAGGCAAACGACCATAACTCTCTAGCGTCGAGCCGCCTTGGAACAAGGGGCCGGTAGCACATGATGCTGTCCGTGGGCGTCTTCTTGACGAGGAAGCATCCGTCTGGATAGTCATCGGATTGAAGAGAAGAGCACGTCCCATTGATAATTTGCAGGTCCGGCGCAAAGATGCCTTGATAGCCGTACTCGTCAGAGTCGGATTCCTGCTTGAATTCGACTTTGATTTGGACGTCGTTCGGTGTTGTGGTCGCGGTCCCCTCGATCGCCCCCACTTTTTCCACTGTGCGGCCAAAGGAGCTTCCCTCGCCCTCGATGGTGAGCTCGGTTTGGCCCGGTCGGATCGAGGCTGTGATCTTCAGGTAGAACATGCCTGGTACACGCGTTCCCTACTTCCGTGGCGTGGAAGCCAAACCAGACACCGGAGCTGAACGGAAGGTCATGAAGAATTGCTGCTTTCAGGATGGAAACACAACTTACAGGGAAGCTGCGAGCTCGGAGAGGGAGGCAGACGTAGCTTGTGCTTCACTAAGCAATGAATAAGCATTTTGATAGGTATGGCGGAGCACAACATACGTTTCCAGCTGAGTAGATTTAGCTTGCAACAGTTAGGGCTTCAGTTTCCGGAATCGCACTATTACAATCAACGCAATTAGATTTCCACGGTATTGCTTGGTGAGTACTTACGGTGATAGATCCCCAGTCGCAGCAGCCGCCGATTTTGCATCGCCGAGGCAGGAATTAAACATCGCCGGCGTGACCTCGTGCAGGAGGATCCCCTTCAAGTCCTCAGCCTTGACTGCACTAATTTCTGAGATAGCACTGTAAGAAATTATTTGGTTTGTCTTGTAATACTCTTCGTTGGTCCATTCATTCCATTCGAAGTATTCTGGATATCGCATTAAAATTCCGCCTCACCTACGACAGGGCAAATAAACCGACTTACTTCGGAACTGAAGGAAGTGGTCAGTATCTGAGTCAGCATATGAATGAGAGGACCAAAGGCGACAGGAGACTCAACTAATCCACACGAGAACCAGTCAAAGTTTTGTTCCATATCTGGCATGTGCTGATTTTTGAAAAAATCTGGAGAAGGGTGCATGAGAATCTGAGCGAGATGGAGGCAATGAGGAACGAGACGAACCAACGAGGTCTTTGTACCTCAGCCATGCGGCTTCGACGACAAACTTCACAGTGTAGCTGTCGTCGTAGATCTCGCCGTCATTCATTTCCATGGTCAAGCACAAATGCATTTTTAACAGATGGCGCCTCATAATAATCGCAATGAGCATGAAAATGGACTGAAATGAAATGGCGATCAGGTCGACGTCGAGAGAAAAAGAGACTCATACGCGTTCAATCGGCTCCCCTCTGAGGATCTCTTGCACTGTGTCCGACGCGTCAATGTTGTAGTGGATTCTATCCAGCCGTGATCGAAGTGTGGTTTCTTGCGCATCAATGTATTCCTTGAACTGGTCCGCCAGCCACTCCGTTCCCTCAAAACGATCGATGGCGCTTGTCAGCCCGACAACAAAGGGCCACGTCTCCGATATGTAGTTGTTGATGTACCGCTTGTTCCCGGGCATCTGCATCGATACTTTGTCTCGAATGAGGAGCATTTCCGCGAAGATGTTGTCGATTTCTGTGCAGTATCTTGTGGTGTATATCTGCCATCCTACAACCCAGTAGGAAATCCAGCGCCGGCAAGCTGGACGAGGTCAGCTCATGAGCTTAACGCCAGCGCAAATTCGTACCTCCAACCATCATGACGACTCTGTGTGAATGCATTGACCTCAGAAATCGTGCTGAATCCGGATGTGTCCGGGTCCAGGACCTCTATAGTGACGGATGAGAAGAGGCTCGACAGCGATCAAACTTGATCCTACGCTGAAGAGTTCGGAGCCGTCTGACCTGCAGATAATCGAGCGCCCAATTGTCGGGGAGCAGAACACCGAGGCTGGTTTCAGGGTCCTGAACCTCCTTTTGATGTGGTACAGAAGGGGGGATAGTAGACGGAGGAGGAAGATCAATGTCCGCGTGTTCGTTGCGCTCGACCAAATAGTCGCGGAGGGCCAAAACCAGTGTGCGTGTTTTGGCGCTGCCTCGCCAACCCTGAAGAGTGGTTCACGACAGTGAGAGGATGTAAGGGCATAACGTACCTGATCCTTCCAAACTTGGCGCATAATCTGCCAGGGCATCACACCTCTCTGTAAGTTGAATTGAATTGGGGGCGAGCCTGAGATTCACACCTTGTCTTTCAGCCGAAGATGCGGTCCGCCCTTCAAAAAATTGATCACACGATCCCCCTCCTTATGAATGTTGTTCTTGAGATCCTCGCTAAGCAGATGCAGACTGAAATCCAAGCGTTTCTTACAGCTCTCCATATTCTCTTCTATCACCGAGCTGATATCACTCCGAAATTCCTTGCGCAGGACTGCTACAGCCGGTTCGTGCTGCTCTTGCCGTCCTGCTCCGTCCATCCGCGGCCTCTCAGGGCCTGCAGCATGGGTGCACTGGATGTTGTG
The DNA here is from genome assembly GCA_029289555.1 of Mycena latifolia. Taxonomy (NCBI): domain Eukaryota; kingdom Fungi; phylum Basidiomycota; class Agaricomycetes; order Agaricales; family Mycenaceae; genus Mycena; species Mycena latifolia. Next base: position 101,708 of record JARJLE010000116.1, on the reverse strand, counting down.
TGTGTGTGTGGTTGTCAGATCGTCCTGGAGCTCGAGGAGCATGGTACATTCAGCGTTGTTGATCATGACTTTGTTCACGTTAGCTTCGTCAACGCCTCCGTGTGCAGTAAAGAACGCCTCGATCATGCGGTCTTGCGGAGTTTTGAAGGATTGGAACTCCTTCATGAATTCGTCGTGCATCCTTGAAGAAATCAAGGTGCCGACCGTATAAGATGGAGCCACAAAACTTACTCTTTTAACCTGTGTAAGCGTTAATTTAATAAACTAACCCAGGTTGCGGAAACACAGTGGCAACTTACGTAGTGCTCATGTCTTGGATTGTTGTCGCGGTATTGAGCGTAAGGGCGAACTGAAGCTCCTGGCGTCGGGTCGTGAACCTGACTTTAAAGCCTGCAAGCTTGTCGTTCCACCCTGACGCCTTACAGAATTTGACAATCAGAGATTGTTTCTGCATCGCATCCAGGGCTCAAGAATGCATCTCCGTAAGATTTCTGAAGGGAAGTCGGGAGGAGTCGGGAGGAGTATACGCACTATTGTAGCATTCTTCAATGTCCTTTTTCATCTGCTGACCGAGAGCCGCAAGCCGCGTCACTACGGGCTGACCGTCGGGCGTCTGCTGTTTATCGTTCGGAGTGATGCCCACTCCTTTCATCCTGCATATTGTGAGGCTGTGACAGTCCCCAAGCCAGTAGAAACTCACTCGACGGTTACGAGCATGACGTCCTTGATTGTCTCGAACAGAGCTAACCTGCTCCTTTGGAAGAGATGAGTATATTGTATTGAACAACGAGTTTTTTGAGTACTTCTCATTATCATGCCGCTTCATCTCCTGTTTGTATGCAAACTGGAACGGCAAGAATGCAGCTGGAGAGATATATGCTGTCGTGAGCCGCTGCTCCGATGACTACCAGAATTTCACGCGCACCTGCTGCGAAAGGGTGGACCTTTGAAAGGCTCTCGAGCGCGCTCATGAGCGCCGGTACCCCATTGAGGATGGCTTTTCCGAATTCTTGCACCTCTTCATTTGCGGCAATAGTTTTGATAGTCGCAACGAATGCCAGTCGATGCAGACGCAGCTGTCCCTGCGTACATGGATTAATAAGTGGGCAAGGCCGAGAGCACTGATTGCAACGAACGCACTTGCATCATTCTCGACTTGATTCAAAAACTTTTCGGTCTTGGAGACGTCGCCATTTGGATTATTGACTGCTTTCCATATCTTTTCCTCCGTGGAAACTGCGGTTATCGTAACGGTTGCGGACCTTGGCCTGGGTTGAGTGCTTCCGGTAGGGGCCGCAGTCCCACTTGGTGGCTGTCCGTTGGCCTTCGAAAATGCAGCCTTGTCTGAGAAACTGGATGGCGATACAAGGCGCATGGGCAGAGTCATTCCGCGACGCATTTCTTCCCGCGTAGATGGCGAATCTTCCCGATTTAGAGCACCGCGAGTCGGATTTGGCACCGGAGGAACAGGGTCTTGATCATCGTCAGAATGGTGGTTTTGTACGTTATGGTGGGAGATGCTGCGTAGAAGACGCTTCATCCTGGCGCGGACAATAGAGATGAACGGTTCTTAGTGGCGGAAAGACCAAGGAGCGATCTTTCTATATGACTCAACAAACGTTCAGGTGATGCGCAGTGCAGTGATCGGAAAGGCGCAACGCCGTGTGGCGTCCCGCGAACATCGCCCTTTAAATTTGGGTACGCTTCAGTGTCAAGTCGATGAATGAGTCGGTGGGCAAAGTTTGATAAATGGTGTCGATGCCGACAGCGGGCACGTATCTGGGCATGTCAAGATCAATGGGTCTTTGTGCAAGAAAACATAAAACTCAATTGATATTGACATACCAGGTAATGTATGTAGCCTGGTATGTTGCCTGGTCGGCAGGTTACGGTGGGCACGTGGGCTCGACATGAAGGCCGCTATGCTGCTAGTATGCAACAATGACTGCAGTCTCGATCTAATGTCGAGCACCATGTCCCGCTCAAAGCGTATCACAACCAGTTTCAGCGACTTCGGGTCCTCGACTTGATGAAGCGCAAGAGCGCCTCATGGAACAGCAGTAGTTTATCTCCAGCGTCTGCAGGCCTGGACAATTTGAACGAACCATAGCTGCGTTCGACACGCTCGAGGTGGAATGTTGGGAAGCGGCCTCGGAAAACGGAGAGACGCGGCTACCTGGCGATCTCGCAGATCTTCCTACGACGTGGAATGGAGCCCCGACACAATCCCCGACGCAATCTCGAGTGATGGTTGATGAGAGGCTAAAGCAGCTTGAGCCGCTGTCTGCGGAGTCTTTGAAGTGGCTGCTGATTTTAGTGCGCCACTTGGAAGGAGCGGGACGAAATAGGGATCGTGCAGATCCACGGGAACGATAACTCGGGCCGAGTCTGCCAGCGGCAAGTTGCAGCGCACAGTTCGTGATCCAGACAGAGGTTGCTGCTTGGCTTGAATGCTCTGACTTAGCAGTGCAATTGAATTCGCCTCCAGACTGCTGTGTGCGAGCGCGAAGCCGCGCAATTCAGCAGGCGGCAGTCGGACTGTCCGAGGCAGCCGGGGCAAAGTCTGGTGAGGACTTGTGCTGATGCATCCACCAGTATGAGTAGACAATTAGAGCAAATGAAAGAACCAGACACGCCGTCGCCGCACCCAGAACAGAAAAGCGACTGGTGGAAGCGAAAAGCAAGAGAGAGTCGGGCGTTGCCGCCTCGACGGATCCGGGTGCCTCCAGAGCACGTGCCTCTCCAAAAGCAAGAATCTTAAGTAGTTCAACTTCACAACACGTCATTGAGAATTTATATGGAGAAAGGAAGAAGATCGAGGAAATGGAAGTCTTCGCGCCCAGCGGAGGACGGAAGAAAAGAGCGCTATCAAATGACCTGACCTGGAGTTGCACCGGAAATGTTTATTCCTCCCCTATAGAATGCATGTATGTTCCATTACACCAGCCCACTGTGTCCCTCCTTAAGTCCCATAATATGTCTATGACTTCTCCGAATAACACAAAGAAAAAACTCATATCTTCAAAAACATACGGCCCAGCCTTGAATCGAACAAGGATCTCCCGCCGAAACGTCTATTCGCGCAAAGAACCAAAATAGACAGTGGGTATGTTACCGTTACACCACCAAGCTGCTTCATGCATCTCCCTAACACTGACTACGTACGTGATTTCTGACGCAAATCATGAAGATAAGGAAGAAAAAGGACCAATGAGGCAGAGGAATGGCCTGACCTTGATTCGAACAAGGATCTCCTGTTGCACAAAGTTTCCTGGCCATAGAAAACAGGGGTGTTACCATTACACCACCAGGCCGTTACCAGGGACTCCCCCACACTTACTACGTACCTGAGTTCTGCGAACAACCCCAAGAAAAAGGGCCTAACCTTGGCTCGAACAAGGGATTCCTGCTGAAATGGAAGGGAAGAAAATGAATTGCACGCAAGTGTGTTGCTGCTACACCACCAGGCCGATAAAAGTTTTGGGGAGGGAAACATATATATTCCGCAGTGAATATCAACCATACCCATTGAACATGAGCTTGTCAGTTTGATGAACGGAGGACAGAAGATTTTATCTCGAATCGACGCGGTCTTGTTGGAACTTTCAAGAAATCGCAGCGACAGGCTGTACTGGCTGAAGAACTTAGCAGCACTGTACGTACTTGCAGAGCTGCGACTTGGTTGAGGCGAAGTTGAAGTGAAGTGAAGTGGAATCTTATTCGACAGGACCGTTGAACTCGAAACGATGCTGATCTTGGTTCCAGCGGACGGATTGGATGCAGGCAGTATTGGTCCAGGATGCAAGGCCGGATAATGTTAGCGTCATCGGAGGGGCGCGGATATAGCCAAAGTATTTCGCGAACAATATAAGGAGTGGATGCCAAGCTGAGCAGAGCACGAGTAGGATAGGATGGACGGGGCACGCACTGCAGGACTGGCTGGTACTGTATCTCGACATACGTATGCCCGCGCCGGACTCGGAGGAGGAATTTGAACATACCGCAGACATCCTGGTAAAAGCGTCTGCCGCCACCGGGTGGCTCGAGAACCAGGATGTCAAGCGTGCTGCGTGCAGTTCGCAAACTCATCCTTTGAAGATTTGGATTGCTCTGTAAGTAATCTTGAGGATCCAGTACGTCAACTGATAAAACACAAAGCGGCATGCACAAAACAATTACGATGCGTAGCGGTCTATGAGACGCAATTTGAGAATTAAGAATGACATGCCCATCGGACGCGTCCGACTCGATGAGGGAACTAAAGTCTCCGGATCCTAGGAATGCTGCGCTTAAAATCGCCGTTTTCGTATTCGCGAGCCTCAAGGTCAAAATCTGCCGAGGCTTCAGTGCAGCTATTAGGTTTCGAGCGGGCAGCCAGACTCGTAGTTCGAGTAAGAAGACGAGACACGAGGACGAGAGCCCAAGGATACAGCACGCGTTGAAGACGGGTCAAGCTGTCCATGCAGAGAGATGCTGTCGAGGCTGAAGTATGGGTTCGAGTCGACTGGTCGACAAACGCGGCGGGAGCCACTATTACCCAGCAGGAGGTTTGAGATGACGGTCAGAGACAAAGAGTATTTGAAACCCGCACGTGAAACGACTTTGATAACCACCACCTCACCGTTGTGTGCCGTATGAACCGTTCCCCGCAAGCCCTTCTTTGGCCGCCCAGTCGCTGCGCTGGGTGGTACTTATAGGCCAGCGCGAGCCTTCGTCGCATCAATGGCAACGCCGCCGCAATGGGCCCCGAGTCCTCAACGTCATCCGCAACGCCTACACGCTGCGCGCCTGCGCTAGTCTCTAGAAGCTTACGAGCCTGGCGAGCACCTTCCTCAGAGTCGCTTTCAGCTTCAGCAGCCCTACCTAGACAAGAAGGAAGCGCTCAAGGTTCTGTTCACAAGCTTAAGGGTGTGTGCGTGGGCGCCTCTCCTCAGGCGCCTCTCCTCATGCGCGTGTATTTTGGGCTCATGAACCTTGGTTCTGGGAGAGGTGTGGTGTTGCTTGAAATCTCACTCTCGGTGCGTCTTTCTTGCCCTTCCTTCATGGTGTTTCTCCCGGGAGAGAAGTCATTCATTCCCTTCCCTTCCATCCATCCCCGTCTACGTGTCCCCGCTGTGCTCCTCCCGCCTTCCTTCGTCCCCCCTCCCTTGCCCCATGCTTACCTCCCCTCCCTTCACCTTCGCGTATGGTTCACCCGATCTAATCTCTTGTACAGGCGCCCCTTCTTGCCGTCTTTCTCCGTGCTTCCGATTCCCCTCAGTCTCCCACGCACGACCCCGCGTCCACGTTCTCCTCATGGCGGAGATATCGCGGCGTCGCCGCCGTACCCCGTCTGTAACACCACCACGCTCCCACCAATGCGCGTCTATCCCGTGTCCTTTCCGTGGTGCTCTCTCCGCGCCGTCCCTCCCCGCTGGATGTCTGTTAAGGCCATTGCGAATGCATTATGATCGGCCCCACGCGGGCGACGGAGGCGAACTCATTGCGCAGGGAGTGGAGCCCGCGCGCGCAACAGCAGCCTGCGCACGCCCTCGCCCTCACGCAGCAGCACACGTCGAATGTCCGTCAGCTGCAGCGTCACCGCAGATACGCTACCGCTGTAGAGCGCGCTCGTGAGGGGCAGGGTGCGCGGAGAGGATGACGGGCCGGAGAATCGAGTCCTGCCCGGGCGGTTGCGGCGTGCGGGGCGGCGTGCGCGCGCCCCGCACCGGAAGCGCTCGTATGGGCCTCCTCCCCCCGCGCGCATTCCTCTCTTACGCCATCCCGCCCGCCCCACCTCCTGCGTGGACCCCTCCTCACGTCGTAGGGCGGGCCATCCCCCGCCCGCGGACGCTGGCGTCAGGGACATTCGATCGTGGGGGTGTAGGGAGGGGCGCCCGCCCGCTGCGCATGTACGACAAGAACGCCGTCCTTGCAGTTCGAGGTGGCGCATGCGCCTGGCCCGCGGCAGCCTGGGACGGCGCGCTGCCGGTGCCCGGGACGCGCAAGGACTCGGCCTGCGCTCAAGATCGTCCGTGACCCACCGGCGGGTCAAGCTCTCCGCGTACGCTCAGATCTCCAGATCCTCCGATGAAGGCGCGGCGCGGTGGCTCTGCGGCGTCCCCTGCCCGGTGTGGCTGCGGACGAGTGCAGTTGCGCACTCTGCATATCAATGAATGAAGATAAGACGCGCGCGGATGGTGAGACGTTTCGTGTTTCCTTCCGGATGTACTCACAAATGCGCAGACCCACTCACGCGCTTCGTGTGGGGGACGGAGATTCTGCGGATCGAGAGGCGCGTACCAGCGAAGCGAGCATCGGCGCAGTTCTGGGTGGATGGGATTCTGGAGGCGGGTCCAGAGTGGGGCGCGCGCCCATTCAGGGTCAACGGAGTGCGGACGAGTCCGTGTTCGTGAGCGAGGGGTGAGCGAGAGGGGGGCGGGCGAGCGGAGCTGGAGAGCGCGCTTGCGGGGGGCGAGTCCTCGTGCTACGGAGCGGAAGTGCAGCGGGAGAGCGCGCTTGTGGGGCGGGGGCGGAGCTTAAGCGTACGCGCCCGTACGCGTCGCCTTGGCGACGTGTGCGCGGAGGCGACCCGCTACCCCGGGCTCGACCCCCGGTTGCGGGTGTCGGCGGCGGGGGGCGGGTGTGGTGGAGATGCGGAGGTGGGCGGCGTTTCCGACCGCGGGCGGGCGGAGATGCGCGTGGACGGAGAAGGGAGAGATCCCCAGCGGCGCGTGGACTTGCGGGGTGTCAAGCGCCTGCATGTCGGCGCATGCGGGTTCGTGGAGATGCGAGACGTCCTTCAAGCCGTCGGCGCCGGGGGCGTGTAAGGCAGCGCGCGAGCGAGTGTGTGTGGTGGGGGTGGGATGGCGCCGCAGGGTCCGGATTGTAAGCACCTTCTTCCTGCATGTGTCGGATTCGGTTGGGCGCGCGAAGGGGCCCACGGCGCTCGCGCGACCTCCCGTCCCGTCCCCGCCCTCGGTACCGCACCTGCGCATCTGAATCCGAATCCACGCCTTAAGTGCGATACACGACGGCTGGTACGCGTGTCGCGGTTAGAAGCTCTGCTGTGGATGGGAGGCGGCGTGCGTCACCTCGGTGAGAAGATGCAGGGCGTGGACCGGGGGCCGGCCTCGGTGCAGAACGCGACGCAGGGCATGCCTCGCCTCGGTGCCAGGACACGGCGGCGAACCTCCCGCCGGCGCGCGTCGAATTTCCTGGCGCGTTCGCTCGTTCGCGGCCCTGTGTCGGCGCGAGGCGCGTTTTGAGGCACTGCGCGGTTGCAGCCGAGGTGTCTGGGCGCGCGCAGCGGGCCAGAACAGGAAGCGAGGAGTATGGCGTACGTCGATGTGAGGACGCTGCGAATCCACCCCTCAAGTGTAGTGCATGACGGCGCACGCGCTTTCGCGGTTCGTCGCTCGGCCATACAGCGTTCGGCTTGTGGGATTTCCGCACACGGAGCCGCCTAAGGGTCGTTCCTCTTAACGTCAATGTTAGTTCGAGTTGAAATACAACCTGTTTCAATGCTTCCGGGGACTCCCATTGAATATTAATGGCAGTACAAGGATTAGGGAGTTTCCAGCGACTGTGTACGGTTTGCATTCCCCCTTTTCAATATTACAATGAGAACCTGGGAGGCCCGCCTTTGCGAGGCAAAGTTCCTCTGGGCTACATTTTAATGTGCATCTCCGCGTGCGGTGCTTTCACGAGGACGGTATGATAATCTGTGACGACTTCACACGATGTTAAGATATCAGCATTGTGCATAAAACTACAAGACAACGTGTTTGGTAGGAAATGAAAACCAATGAAAGATGATTCCTGTGAGAAGCCCTGCAATGACAATCAGTCGCAAATTTCTGAACACAAGATTTGTTGAATGTACCTTTACGTGGATGCGGGATAAGGGGTAGGCACTGAGGGAGCGAGATAGAAGTTCGGCGCGTCCGGTAGACCCTCCCAAGGAGAAAAAGATTGCCTAGGCGGAGTATATGTGAGTGCGAGATGAAGGCCATTCTGCATCAATGACTGCAGTTGCGGGAGGATATCGAGCTCCATGGCCCGATCAAAGCGGATTACAACGCGCTTCAGAGTCCTTGATTTAAGGAAGCGTAGGAGGGCATTGTCGGAAATGGTGCAAGCGTATTGGATCTCCAATGCCTGGAGACCCGGGCAACATGGAGTGGGCAAGTCGACAGATGGACTGAAGGATTCTAAAATCTCGTCATCGAAACTCTCCATGCTGATGTGGAGTTCGTGAAGGTTAGGCGGTAGGTCGCGAAGGAAACTAGCGAGAAACAGTTTTGACAACCATCCATGAATAATCTCGAGCCTTTCGATGAGCGGAGCAGTGGCGAGAAAGCGGACATAGGGCATGTTTTCGTTCTCCGACACTCCGCGAAGTTTTAAGTTCCGCAATTGTGGAAAAGAGACCCAGCCGAACAGGCGGCAGACGGCCTGAACGGTGCCACAGGCTAGATCCAATGTATGAAGAAACGAGAGTTCGAGAATGGGGTTTTCGAGCCCGCTGCTGACGATATCGTCAGGGTCATGAATGAATAGGCAGCAAGTCCGCAGCTGAGGGCAACGGGAGAGAATCTCCAAGGCCGTTTCGCTCGTCAGGAAGACTTCAGTGGGAGTGGGCCGTGTTTTCGTGAACGAGAGGTGTACTAAACCACCCCAGCGAAGCGGTAATTCCAAGGGGCTTAAACTGCCTCCTTTAAAGATCATGGAGGAGATTTTGGGTGCGCGAAGGAAGCCGAATGAATCCCATCGGATGGCATCTTCAAAGTATACGAAGGGCTCGTTAATGCTGACCGACTTCAGCATGGGCACATCCGCCTCGGTAAGGTGTGACACGATCCCTGGGCGGGATAAAAGGGCTGTGAAGCTGATGTGCTCCCAACGCGATGCGAAAGAGAGCAGGGCCGGAATTAACTGATTTTGGGATACCTGGAGGTAGCTGAAGCCGTTGGATTTCAGTGATATGGACAGGGGGCAGTTGCCAGACCGACCGAGCCACATCTTGGTAGTCTCGGCTCGTTGGGCTAGCTTCTTTTCGAACAAATCTGGAAGATTGGCAAAATGAGGCTCCACGATGTGAAGCCGGGACCACAGGCGGGGTGTCGAGAGGGATATGGATCTCCAGGAGCTGCATATGCGCCCGAGGAGGATGGGCACCTCCATGGCGCTCATAACACAATTGCGGTGCATTGGAATGCAGGCTGTGAAGATCTCTTGGATGACGTCGAGTGGCAGTCGTCGAACGGGGGAAATGAGGGCCTTGTGGGCGTCCACATAGGCACTGATCCCGGCACGCTCCTCCGCCAGTTTATCGAGCACCTTCTGCAAAACGGCGATCTCATCGTCGAGACGCTTCAAGCGAAGGGTGGGTTCAATAAGGAGAGTATGGATCTGCACTATCTCCTCGTCCTGGGGGCAATAGTTGGTCCCCAGCTTCGAGGTGAAGGGAGACGACATGATAGGTGGCGGCAAGAAGCAGTGGCGGTGCATGGGACAAACGCGGCCACGTGAATTGATGGGCCGTCGGCGCGTCAACCATCTTCAATGCATTATGAAGGCAACGTTGCTGCGACGTTCCATGGTAGGTAGGTAGAGTATTATACGGCCGGTCCCGCTTAGGAACGCTGGTTCCCAGGGAGTAACCAAGTGTACACGCGTGCACTATTGCCCCTGGACCTCCCTACCCGAGCTCACGGACACAGTCTTGCGATCTCGCCGCGGTAGAACTACAGGAATATAAGAAACTAAAGTTAGCACAGAGAGATGAAGGACCGATTGAATCAGAACAAGCATATCAGACTGAATGGAAGACAGGTATGAAAATTCAAGGACTTCAAGCAAGCGTATGTCGACATTGGGTCTGGAGTGTATCGTGGCCTTCAAGATTGGTTCACTCAGTCTATTTCCTGGGTCTCAGCCCGGAACACCATGTCCGCGCGGCACTCAACAGTTACAACTGCTGAACTCGGGCAAAAAATCCTGGGCTAAGGATCTAGTCACGGCTGCATCAAGATTGCCGTTCCAGTGTCCCGTACTAGTTCCGAATGACACGTACTTCGATCGACGATGTGCAGGACTATGCTAAAACGGTGTGGAAAAGCTTATGCTGGGACGGCTTCAGGACGCGGTCAACTCATCAGACAAGCTCTACTTGCGACAGGGAAGGCTTGGCCTCAAAAGGACAAATCCCCGATGCAAATTATTTCAAAAATGCAGCACTATCTAACAATGGGGAAAACCCAGAGGCACAGAGAGGTTCGAACCTCTATAATGCTTTCGACTCACCCGGGCCACTGGCCGTGGAAGTATTACATGACGTGGATCATGCGTACCAGCCCGCACCCCGGGAGGAGCGGCTTTTTAGGCTGTGCAGGAAAGAAATTGAGATGCCGCTAATCAACTGCACGTCCCTAGACAGGCTTGTTGAACTTCGCCGCTCGTTTCTGTAACACTTACTAGTATTCTCAAACTCCTCTGACCTGCAAAGCTCCATGGCGGAACACACTAACGTAGAGTTCTTGAAAGCTATGATACACTCCAGACCTAATGTTGCACTCGTGTCTAAGTACATGAAGTCCTGGAAAAATTTTATGCCATAGTACCTGTGTTCAGTTACGAACTCCGACTGATGAGCGAAGCCGGCAGATGCCGATTCGTACAGTAGAGCGTTCAAAGTTGCGAAAACACATTCAAGATGTCCCAGCCGTCCAATTTTTTTGCAAGATAGGATTTCGCCCCAAAAAAAGTCCTGACTTAGCCCGCACGAAAAGTCCTGACCGAGCCTGCCACGAAAAGTCCTAACTGAGCCCAACTATCCACCTTTGACCGAGCCCAGACTCAACCACTGACCTAGCCCAATTTAAGGCCTGACCGAGCCCGACTTCCAGATCTGACCGAACCCGACTTTCATATTTTTTAACTCCTGACCTAACCCAACTTTTATGCTTTTCCAACTCCTGACTTAGCCCAACTTTTAATTTTTTTCAACTCCTAACTTAGCCCAAGACTTAGCCCGACTTTTATACCTTTCAACTCCCAACCTAGCCTGACTTTTATACTTTTTCAACTCCCGACCTAGCCTGACTCGTAGACTAATTCCGTAAGACATCGGCAAACGATACATGTATTAGACACAGTAGACACCAGTAAAATCATAGTTCATGCTACTGAAACCAATACATACTGAGTCAGACTTCAGTTCTCCCAATACGTTAAGGTTTGTTGCGCTCGCTTCGACGAAGCGGCGCCACGGGAGGTGCTGGGTCCGAAGGCAAAATCGGAGTCAATGGCGACTCAGATCTGTTCCCTGCGTCCATCCCGATGTCTGAATCACCTTCAGATGTCAGACTCTCATCCCTGTTCCGATACGTTGTAAGATGATCTTCTGTTCGTGCTTTGAATTGTACTCACTCAAGGATTTTACAGTCCGAGTCTGAGTCTCACAGGCCCTCCTCGTTCTCTCCTTCCGAAATTGGCTTCTGCTCCAACTTCATCATGTGTGCGAACAGTTTGAACCGGAATTTCTGGACATCATCGGCAGTGATGATCGAATTGAGTTGATGCATGTCTTTAGATTGCCGATTGCATAGACAGCTCATAAGGAAGCATGTATGTGGACCACAATTGTACCCATTAACTTGATAAGGTTGGTTCTGAATGAATCCATCAGCTTAGAATCCGAAAATGCAGCACAGTGAATAGTGCACATACTTCCGGGCAAGGGTCCATCGTCCATTCAGCCCACTCGATTGTGCCATCCCAACTAAGGAACACACGCTGAAGCCATTCTTGAATCATCTAACACTCTGAATTTAGAAACACCGGTGACCCCTGATAATGAGAGGAAATACCTTGAATATTTCTGCATGCTTGCTTCGCTTCCAATCTTTGCCGGGACAATAGGGGCAGTCAGAGTAGGCGATTCGCAGTCGATTCTGGTGTCGATTCTGACATTGATTCTGGAAACTGATTTGCCTCAGAATCAACCAGAATCGACCCGAACTCTGACCGTCCCGATTCTGTGGATGATTCTGAGGTCGATTCTGAACCTCAGAATCGACCCCAGAATCGTTGCTATTTTAGTCACAAAAATTGTATGGCCTTGACAGATTTGTGATGCAGAATCGCCCAGAATCGATGTAGAATCTCCTCTACAGGAGATTCTACATCGAGAGGCGATTCTGCCTCCCGTCGATTCTGATTCACCCAGAATCGCCTCTCGAGCTCGATGATTCTCCCACGCTCGAGCTGTCCAGAATCGTTTCCAGAATCGATGCCAGAATCGACACCAGAATCGCTACTCTGACTGCCCTTAATGCGACTTCAAGGAATCGAATATAGCAAGATAAGCATGCTCGAAATCGATGAAAGCGCAGATCCAATGAGACGGGACATGAATCGGCATAATTATTGGGCGCTTGTCGTCTTCCATGAACCACTGGAATATCGGTCAGTAATCTGAAATAACTAAAATGCCGACGGCAGTACAATTTGAAAAAAGACCTAGATTACATGCTGCTGCCTCTTGAATTGAGACTCTCGACGTAGCTATGCATGCACAAATAATACAAAGAGATGGTGGAAGCACTTGGAAAGCTGGGTCCGGGCAAGGATTGAAAGTATAAAAGTCGGGCTAGGTCAGGAGTTGGAAGGCAAAAAAGTCGGGCTCCGTCAGGAGTTGAAGAATATAAAAGTTGGGCTAAGTTCAGGGTTGAAAGTCGGGCTCGGTCAAGAGTATGAAGCACTAGAAAGGCGGGCTCGGTCAAAACTTGAAAGTCGGGCTCAGTCAGGTCTTGAATTGGGCTAGGTCAGTGGTTGAGTCTGGGCTTGGTTCGGGGCTGAAACTCGGGCTCAGTTAGGACTTTTCGTGGCAGGCTTGGTTAGGACTTTTGATGCCGGCTAAGTCAGGACTTTTTTTGGGGCGAAAACATATTTTGGAATTTTTTTGTTGTGGCATAAATGCGCGGAGCTTGATTTTCAGGACAAAACGTGAAAATTCTAGTACAAACGTACACAAAATACTAGGCCTAGGTGTGATTGTTCTTCAGGACACTCACTGATGAGGGTAAAAGGGCTTGCAGCAGGGCTTCGATCCGCGCAAGCCGCTGTTCTGCCGCATCACTTTGTTCCTGAAGTTTTTCCATGCGAAAAATTAGACGCTCCTCGACTTCGCGTAACCGGCGATCTAAATCTTGCTGCTTTTCGCTGCTCTCAAGCGCTTCTGGTGGTGGGTTACCCTCCGTGTTGCCGAATCTGATCAGCAAATGGAGGACATTATGACCAGATGAGGACGCAAGCGCTTCCTTGTGGTATCGGCTCTGATACTCCCACGGATACAGACATTCGATGTCTGTCTCACAGGAACTGCAAACGAACGCGTCAAAGTCATTTTCTAGTTTATTTAGAGTTAGCGCGGAGGTTTATTACGGGCGATCACCACTCACGGCGGCAGTCAATGCAGTACCAACATGGCGCGGAAACTCGGTTGTGGCAGATTAGGCAGTTCAACGTAGTGGTTTCTTTCTCTGCTTCGTCGTCCTCGCTGTCCGTGTCGGACGGCTTGCTATCCGCTGTGATAACCGGCGTAGGCTCGGGATTGGGGCCCTCAATTGTTCCATGCATATCCCCTGGATCGGAGACTGCGACAGGTGGAGATATCTGGGAAGCTGTGTCATTGGGACCGATGTCTGAGGGCGCTGGCGCTGGCGCTGGCGTTGGGTTTGATTTCGACTCGGAGTCCTCAGTACTGCCTTCAGTATCGGATGGCGTACTGATCTTCTGCGGCAGCAGAGATGACTCGTAATTGGAATCGATGCTAGAGTCGCTCGAGGCTTTGGTAACCGCGCTAGTGAAGTCCTCGACAAGGCTCTTCGAAGTACTGTCATCAGTGGGACAAGTCGTAGGGAGCGGAGGTTGCTCAGGAGACCCAGCGTCGATTTCATTGGGCATCGTCATCTCGACGGCGATGGTGACAGTGGTGGTTTGAACTTCTGAAAATGAGACGCCCGCATTAGCTGCAGCCGGTCCCACGACCGTCTGTGCACTCGAATACAACAGAGTGGCCAAAATGGAGCAATCCAGTGCTCTCCTCTTGACGGAGGGGTAATCCATGAGAAACAAAACATCTCGAGTTTTCAACAGCAGATGAGTGGGCAGGTGTGAGCCTATGACGTCATCTCTGTCGGAAATGCACTCCTCCTTGGCGTCGAAGTTTACACTGCTGGGGCCACACTGCATAGAGCACCCTGGACCGAGTTATAGTTCTGCGACAGGAGTTGCAGTGTAGTGGCCTGAAAGATAGTTCAGGATATAGCGCCTGAATGTCAAAGATTATGCTTACGGCTGCAAATTACTGGCGCGGTTGTACCAGCCCGCCAAGGTCTGGATTTCTATGTATTCCTGCACCGTGAACGCACACTTCAGATGACTGAGTTCAAGGCTTTCGCCCAGCTGGTCATCGGTATGAAGAAGTTCCAGACATCGTCTGATCATCTTCATGCGCCTGAAGAAGTACGCCTTCGATGGTTTCCGTCGATTCAACTCGCCAACGACTGCACCACAGGCAAACGACCATAACTCTCGAGCATCAAGCCGCCTCGGAAGGAGGGGCCGGTAGCACATGATGCTGTCCGTGGGCGTCTTTTTGACGAGGAAGTTTCTGTCTAGATAATTGAAGTGAAGAGAAGAGCACGTCCCATTGATAATTTGCAGGTCCGGCGCAAAGATGCCTTGATAACCGCACTCGTCAAAGTCGGATTCCTGCTTGAACTCGACTTTGATTTGGACGTCGTTCGGTGTTGTGGTCGCGGTCCCCTTGATCGCCCCCACTTTTTCCACTATGCGGCCAAAGGAGCTTCCCTCGCCCTCGATGGTGAGCTCGGTTTGGCCTGGTCGGATCGTGGCTGTGATCTTCAGGTAGAACATGCCGGTATAAGCCTTCCCTTCCTCCGTGGCGTGGAAGCCAAACCAGACACCGGAGCTAAACAAAGGTCATGAAGAATTGCTACTTTCAGGATTGAAACACAACTAACAGGGAGGCTGCGAGCTCGGAGAGGGAGGCAGACGTAACTTGGGCTTCACTAAGCAACGAATAAGCATTTTGATGTGTAGATACTAGCGGAGCACAGCGTACGTTTCCAGATTAGGTTTCGCTCTAATTATAAGGGCTTGAGTCTCCGGAATCGCGCTGTTCAATTAAACGTAAGTAGATTTCCACGGTATTGCTTGGTGAGCACTTACGGTGATAAATCCCCAGTTGCAGCAGCCGCTGATTTTGCATCGCCGAGGCAAGAATTAAACATCGCCGGTGTGACCTCGTGCAGGAGGATCCCCTTCAAGTCCTCAGCCTTGACTGCACTAATTTCCGAGATAGCGCTGTAAGAAATTATTTGGCTTGTCTTGTGATACTCTTCGTTGGTCCATTCATTCCATTCGAAGTATTCTGGATATCGCATTAAAATTCCGCCTCACCCACGACAGGGCAAATAAACCGACTTACTTCGGAACTGAAGGAAGTGGTCAGTATCCGAGTCAGCATATGAATGAGAGGACCAAAGGCGACAGGAGACTCAACGACCACAGTCTGGGGGAGTGATATATCATCACTCGACAAGCCCCCAAAATCCATGATATATCAGGGCCCACAGTTGCCCACCTGCGAGGATATATCACCCATAGACTCACCTGCATGCAGATGACAGCCATCAGATCAATGTATCCAGGGGCCGGTGTCGTGATGCACGACGAGCTCGCCTATCCACATTTGGAACACAGCGATCAAATGCTTTGGACGTCGCTGGCGACGACGTCCACAAAATGGGCCTCAAAAATCGCGAAAAAATTAGGAAGTGTGGGGACGATGGATAGAATGAATTGAGCAAAATTTCTATTCTATAACTAGCTCTAATAATATGGAAACACGAATTTCATTTTGATACGCTCCAACAGGCTGCCAGCGCTAGCGTTCGCGCGGCTGGCTTGAATGCACCGCGGCCAAGGGGCGAGTAAAGTCTGCGAGATGCAGCCCGCCACCCTGCCGGCATTCGACGATCAACCGTGCGCGGGAGGCCCCCGCGCTTTACTATTAGCGCCCCATTGCTCGAATGCACGCCTAGGCGCAGCAACTCGGGCTACAGAGCTGGAGGTCGCTACGTCTATACGAGGCCCTTCGAGTGGAACATGCCTTCGGTGCGTATGCAGCACCCAGCGCCCGCATCCTGGCGCGCGACGCGACCTCCTATGCCGCAACTCCTCGCATCCCTCGACGTGGTGTGCAGTTGCCCTGCGTGATGCGCACCATCCTCGACGAGGGCGGCACAGGGACGGCGAAGGACGCCAAGAGCGGCGGGACGGCGAGGCGCACATGCCTTGTGCAGTTCGTGCTAGCGCGTTATCGCCGCACGCACGCACGCGATACCCAAACCCGCCGCACGAAGCGGCCCCGATCTCGCAGCTCCGTGTGTCGCTGCACCCGTCTGGCGCTGTCCACGCCTCATGCGCAAGATGTCAGCTTCGAGACGACGAGAGTGCCGCCCGAGCGCTCCGTCGGGGATGGGCTGTGGTGTGGCGGGGGAGGTGAGGGTGACGCGGTAGGCCCTTTATACATTCCTCGCGCAGCCGGGTACGTCCAATGCAGGAACCGCACGTCGTGACTCTCGATTGGCGCTCGACGTGGAGGGGGTGCAGGGACCACGAGCGGCGGAGAGTGCGGAGGATGTAAGACAGTCAGAAACAAGGCTCCTTGGTGCTAGCTGAGTGAGGGCCATAGCGCTCGGGTGGAATGCGTACCCTGGCGAAAGAAAAGTGCCTCGAGGGCTGCAAAAGATCGGCGGACGTTCAGAGCGCCGCATAGGCACTAGGGCACAGCGTACGCACCGGAAAACACTGCAAGTAGCCCCCCATGGGGCCATCCCTCTTCTCCGCTTTTCGATCTACATTCGGCCCACTATTCCCGCGCGCAGACACGTATAGGGCTTGCCAGGGTGCAAAAGACATGAAAAACAGGGCCTTCTAGGTCATCGCAGGGTGCACGAGGCTGCGTAAGGACGGAAAGCAGCTGGCTGGCCCTTCCTAGAGCCAGAAGAGTGCGGGGTGAAAATGAGTTGCAGGGCGAGATCGACCCGAGGAAAATAGAAGAGGATCGAGGAGCGGTCATGAGGGTAGGTGTTGTTAATGCCCCCAGAGCTGAATTGCGCCCAGCGAATGCGCAAGACGCTTTTTCGAGTCCAATCGCGGTGGGTGGGAGGAGAGAGGGTCACGGGTGTGACACTGTCACAAATGCTCGCTTCGCGAGTCCCAAACATCAAGTTCATCCTCGTTCTACGCCGTGTGACATTTAAAACGCATTCTGAACAGGCAGAATCTCTTAAATTTTTGTTCCGAATCCATTTCCAACAAAAAAAAATCATGGAACCCCATAGATGAGGCTACTGTGATTGCGATAAACAACATGTTCGCCGTCGTTCGACTTCCTGAGACACGTTAAACACATTCTGAACCGGCAAAACATCTTTCATTTACCCTCCAAATAGATTGGCCGCAACAGACTTGCCAAAAAGTCAGTACTCAAAATCACCAGCACAGAAAGCGGGCTCGACGGGACCTTAAAATCCTTTGTATCATTGTTCTAGCTTCCTAGAAAGTCTAAGGGAGTCTATCTGAATCCGAAAATATACAATTTCCCACGAGAACAGGTGGTGGATGAAATTTAGCAAACGAGGTACTGGTGCACCTAGTATGGCAATGGACTTGTGTTGGACTCGACGCTTCGTCCAATATGTTCAATTCAAAATTTGTCCGAACGGCACAAAATTGGAGAGGAGACAATAGCAACATGCTGTATCGTGTTTAGAAATCCTCGGGGCGCGCTAGGTCGTTTCAAAGAGGAGGATTGGCGCCACACATCAAAACTCCATCATCGGCCATTTAGCGGATTCAGTCAATTCCAGCGGATCGGGGGCCTGAAAACAGACATATTATAGTTGTTATAATTCTACTGTGCCCGATAAAAATATGTGCTAAGTCTACAATTCAAGTGCTCGAGGCATACCTACATTTTTGCGGAACGCAACTGAGGACGACTTGCGCCGCTCCCCCTTGAAAATTGGATGTTAATTGCTATTTAGCACAAAAGGGTGAGAGTATACGTGAATGAAGCACCAGTAGGGAACCGGAATGGAGGCGGCGATGGGCAATAACGAGCCGGGAGCTGGGAGTGGTATAATGTAGAAACAGGTGTCCCGCCCGCAATCAGCTGCCCGAGGGTAATAATACCAATGGGCTCTAACCGTAAGTTGACATGGTCCAAGGATATGCGAAGACAGTCCAAGCAATGGCGAGTGGGCGGCAGGAAGGTGGGGCTGGCGGAAAGCGGAAGGAAAACACACTGCAGTATCGGTGCCGCATGGCGGGGTGAGGGGCGAGAGCGGTGGATGCAGAACCAAATACCCTAGCGTGCTCACGCGGTTGTGAGGTGGTGTAGGAACGACGTGAAGCAGGATCGCCGTATGAATGGATGCAGAATTCCTGCGCTCCAGAGACCATGGGGGAGATATATTGGAAATAGATGTACGACTGAATGCTTAACGTGCTACAAACCAGCAATAGCGGCCGAACTAAGAGGGAAAGGGCAGGTAAAGGTGCCCCGGAAGCAGCAGAAGCATTGCAGCAGGGCACGTAGGCGGAGAGAAAGAGGCGCAGCAAGGGCCCACCACAGACGCGCGTCAAAATCATGGAGAGTACCGCGTACGAAAGGCCGCAGGGATGCGGATTGCAGCGGGCGCACGGGCAATGGCCCGAGCTGAGCGGTACAGTAGGCGGTGTGAGCGGTACAGGAAGCTAATGGCTGTGGGGTCTAGAGCACCAGATTACCAGCCCAGGAGTAGCAGAAAGAATGGCGGAAGCCGAGGGAGGAAGCTGGAGCCGGCGGCAAGCGCAATCGATCGCGATTCGCTACCTGGTAGGCCATGATCGGGGGGCCGTGGTAAGGGCGGAGCAAGGCAGTTCAGGCAGCAGGTGATGCATAGGACAGCATTCTGGTGTAGCGGTGGCCAGGGGAGGAAGCAGCCTGGCAAGCGGAATCGTGGTGGGAGGAGGGAAGGGCATCGAGATATAACAGGTGCAAATATGACCTCTTTTGGATCGAATGATGCGTTGTTGATGCGGCATCAAAAGGGCGCATGCGACGCCGCCGGGGCGACGGCCCCAACGAGCGCGGTGACACGCGGACGGGGGAACCAAAATGGGTGAGTCTACAGGTGATATATCATTGCACCTCTACAACTGTAGGGGTTGATATATCATGGACATTGGGGCCCTGCCCAACAAATGATATATCAAAACCCCACATACGCCTGACTCAACTAATCCACACGAGAACCAGTCAAAGTTTTGTTTCATATCTGTGATTTGCTGATTTTTGTAAAAATCTGAAGAAGGGCGCATGAGAATCTGAGCGAGATGGTGGTAGTGAGGGACGAGACAAACCAACGAGATCTTTGTACCTTAGCCATGCGGCTTCGACGACGAACTTCACAGTGTAGCTGTCGTCATAGAACTCCTCGTCATTCATTTCCGTGGTCAAGCACAAATGCATTTTTAAAAGATGGTGCCTCATAATAATGGCGATGAGCATGAAAATGGACTG
This sequence comes from Mycena latifolia, assembly GCA_029289555.1. NCBI lineage: Eukaryota > Fungi > Basidiomycota > Agaricomycetes > Agaricales > Mycenaceae > Mycena > Mycena latifolia. The sequence goes on along the minus strand of JARJLE010000116.1, from coordinate 82,063 downwards.
AAATGAAATGGCGATCAGTTCGATGCCGAAAGAAAAAGGGACTCATACGCGTTCAATCGGCTTCCCTCTGAGGATCTCTTGCACTGTATCCAGCACGTCAATGTCGTAGTGGATTGTTTCCAACCGTGATCGAAGGGCAGTTTCTTGCGCATCGATATATCCCTTGAACTGGTCCGCCAGCCACTCCGTTCCCTCAAAACGATCAATAGCGCTTGTCAGTCCGATAACAAACGGCCACGTCTCCGTTATGTAGTTGTTGATGTATCGCTTATTCCCGGGCATCTGAATCGCTACTTTGTCTCGGATGAGGCGCATTTCGGCAAAGATGTCTTCGATTTCTATGCAGTATCTTGTGGCGTATATCTGCCATCCTACAACCCAGTAGGAAATCCAGCGTGGCAAGCTGGACAGGGTCAGCCCATGAGCTTCACGCCAGCACAGACTCATACCTCCAAGCATCAGGACGACTCTGCGTGAATGCATTGACCTCAGAAATCGTGCTGAATCCGGATGTGTCTAAGTCCAGGACCTCTGTGGTACCGGATGAGAAGAAGCTTGACAGTGATCAAACTTGATCTTACGCTGAAGATTTCGGAGCCGTCCGACCTGCAGATAATCGAGCGCCCAATCGTCGGGGAGCGGAACACCGATGGCGGTTTCAGGGTCTTGAACCTCCTCTTGATGTGGTACAGGTTCAGAAGGGGGGATAGCAGATGGAGGAGGAAGATCAATGTCCGCGTGTTCGTTGCGCTCGACCAAATAGTCGCGGAGGGCCAAAACCAGTGTGCGTGTTTTGGCGCTGCCTCGCCAACCCTGAGGAGTGGTTCACAACAGTGAAAAGATATATGGGCACAGCGTACCTGATCCTTCCAAACTTGGCGCATAATCTGCCAGGGCGTCACGCATCTCTGTAAGTTGAATTGAGCTGAAGGCGAGATTCGCACCTTGTCTTTCAGCCGAAGATGCGGTCCGCCCTTCAAAAAATTGATCACACGATCCCCCTCCTTATGAATATTGTTCTTGAGATCCTCTTTGAGCAAATCCAGACTCCAATTCAAGCGTTTCAAAAATCTCTCCATATTTTCTTCTATCACCGAGTTGATATCACACCGAAATTCCTTGCGTAGCGCTACCAAGTCCTGTCTGAGCTGCTCTTGCCGTCCTGCTCCGTCCATCTGGCCAGCAGCGTAGGTGCATTGGATGTTGTGTGTGTTTGCGGTTCTCAGATCGTCCTGGAGCTCGAGGAGCATGGTACATTTGTCGTTGTCCATCATGACTTTGTTCACGTTGGTTTCGTCAACGCCTCCGTGTGCGGCAAAGAACGCCTCGATCCTCCGGTCTTGCGGTGTCTTGAAGGATTGGAACTCCTTCATGATATCGTCGTGCATCTTTTTATTTTGGTCTTGGATCCTTGAAAAAAATCAAGGCGCTGAACGTGCGAATAGACAAAACCCACTCTTTTAGCCTGTGTAAGACGTAATAAATCCGATGGGGTCGCGAATAGACACTGGCGACTTACCTAGTACTCATGTCTTGGATCGTCGTCGCGATATTGAGGGTAAGCGCGAGCTGAAGCTCTTCGCGTCGGGTTTTGAACCTGACCTTGAAGCCTGCAAGCTTGTCGTTCCACCCCGACGCCTTGCAGAACTTGACAACTAGAGATTGTTTCTGCATCGCATCCAGGGCTTAAGAATACACCCCCTTGTAAGATTTCTGACTCAAGTTCGGGAGGAAATGAGTACGCACTGTTGTAGCATTCTGTAATGTCCTTGTCCATCTGCTGTCCGAGTTCCTCAAGCCGCGACACTAAAGGCTGTCCGCCAGGCATCACCCGTTTATCGTCCCGAGTGATTTCCAATCCCTTCATCCTGCACAACGTGAAGCTGCCACAATCCCCAAGTTAGAAGAACTTACTCGACTATTATGCACATGACACCCTTGATTGTCTCGAACAGAGCTAGCCTGCTTCTTTGGAAGAGATTAGTATGTCGTATTGAGAAACAATTTATTTAAGTACTTCTCGTTATCGTGCCGCTTCATCTCCTGATTGTACGCAAACTTGAACGGTAAGAATGCAGCTGGAGAGATATATGCGTTGTGAGCCGCTGCTCCGATGACTACCAGAATTTCCCGCGCACCTTCCACGAATGGGTGGACCTTTGAAAGCCTCTCGAGCGCACTCATGAGCGCCGGTACCCCACTGAAGACGGCTCTTCCGAATTCTTGCACCTCTTCATTTGCGGCAATAGTTTTGATAGTCGCAACGATGCCAGTCGACGCGGACACAGCTGCCCCTGCGTACATGGATTAATTAGAGGGCAAGGCCGACAACACTGATAGCAACGAACGCACCTGCACCATTCTCGACTTTATTCAACAACTTTTCGGCCTTGGAGACGTCGCCATTTGGATTGCTGACTACTTTCCACATCTTTTCCTTTTCCTCCGTGGAAACTGCGGTTATCGTAGCGGTCGCGGTTATTGGCCCCGGTTGAGTGTTTCCGGTGGGGCCCGCGGTCCCGCTTGGTGGCTGTCCGTTGGCCTTCGAAACTGCAGCCTCATCTGAGAAATTGGACGGCGATACAAGACGCACGGGCAGAGTCATTCCACGACGCATCTGTTCCCGGATAGATGGCGAATCTTCCCCATTTAGAGCACCGCGAGTCAGAGTCGGCACAGGAGGAACAGGGTCTTGATCATCGTCAGAATGGTGGTTTTTTATGTTATGGTGGGAGATGCGGCGTAGAAGACGCTTCATCCTGGCGCGGACAATAGAGATGAACGGTTCTTAGTGGCGGAAAGACCAAGGAGCGATCCTTCTATATATGACTTGACAATCGTCGAGGCGATGCGCAGTGCCGTGATCGCGCATGGTCGCGTAAAGTCGTGTGGCGTCCCGGGAAAATCGCCCTCTAAATTTGGGTACGCTTCTGTGTCAAGCCGGTGAATGAGTCGGCGGGCAAAGTTTTGATAAATGGCGTCGATACCGACAGCGGGCACGTACCTGGGCATGTCAAGATCAACGGGCCTTTGTGTAAGAAAACATAGAAGTTAATTGATATTGTCATGGCCAGGTACCGTACGCGCCCTGGTACGTGCCTGGCCGGCAGTGTTACGGTGGGTACGTGAGCTCGACATGAAGGCCACTCTGCAACAATAACTGCAGTTCCGGTTTAATGTCGAGCACCATGTCCCGCGCAAAGCGTATCACAAGCCGCTTCGGCGATCTCGACTTGATGCGCCTCGTCAGAAAGGGAACAGCAGTAGTTTATCTCCAGCGCCTGCAGGCCTGGGCAATTTGAACGAACCGTAGCTGCGTTCGACACGCTTGAGGTGGGGTGCGGGGAAACTTTTTTTGAAAAAGGAGAGCCGCGACGACCTGGCGATTTCCCGGCCCTCGAAACATGGAGTGCAGTCCGCGACGCAATTATAAGGAGTTCGCAAATGATATTTGATGAGAGCAGCTTGAGCCACTGTCTGCAGAGTCTTAGAAGTGACTCCTGATTGCATTATGTTGCATGGACATAGCGGGGCCGAAAAGAGGGAGGGCCACCGCTTGAATCGCGCAGATCCACGAGAAAGACAATTCGGGCCAAGCGTATAATACAATTCTTGACCCAGTAAGCTTGCTGCTTTGCTTGAATGTTTTGGCGGCAGTACAATCAAAGCTCGATAACAGGCAGCGCTTCGCCTCCAGACTGCTGTGTGCGAGCGCGAAGCCGCGCAATTCAGCAGGCGGCAGCGCGAGGCAGCGTCTGGTGAAAACTCGCGTTGATGTCTTGCATTTGAGTATGAGCAGCTGGAAGTAGACACCTAGAGCTTAGGAAAGAACCAGATACGTTTGCCGCAGCCAGAATTGAAAAACGAGCGGTGGAAGCGAAAAGGCAAGAGAGAGATCTCGAGAGAGAGAGAGTCTCTCAGAGAGAGCCGGGCGTTGCCGGATTGCCGCACTCCAGAGCACGTGCCCGACCTCGTTTCAACTTCTTGAGTTTCCGGCAAGTGGAATTTACGAGACGGTGTATTATGTGCAAAAGGAACTGAGCCCATGGGAACGAAAACCTTCACGTCTGACGGAAGAATAAATAAATCAAAAGGCATTACTAATTCGAATGGCCTGACCTTGAATCGAACAAGGAGCTCCTACCCAACGAGATAATACATCCAAATGAAGCAGGGGTGTTCCCATTACACCACCAGGCCGCTGCATCCCTCCTTCGAGTTCAAAATATATCTATGTCTTTTTTGGAAAATATAAAAGAAAAAACCGGTATCTGCTAGAAATATATAGCCCAGCCTTGAGTCGAACAAGGAATTCCCATTGCATAATATTCTCTAGTCCTTATATAGAGTAGGTATGTGACCATTAAACCACCAAGCCATTATTCTCGCCTCCTCCGGATTGCTTACGTACATGATTTCCGGCGCAAAGAAAGAAAAAAAAATAGATTCTCCGGAAATAGTATGGCCCAGCCTTGAATCGAACAAGGATCTCCTGCCACAATCACTGGCAGACTTGGGTACACAAAACAGGTATGTTTCCATTACACCACTAGGCCGTTCTCTTTGCATCCCTTAGACATATCACATTCACATGAATCAGTTCTGCGAACACTAAGCAAAAAAAAAGAGGGGCCGCGGCGGCGGGGGGGGGGGGGGGGGGGGGGGGGGGTATTTATTGTGCAAAACACACTACATGGATGTATGGCTGAAGAATTTGGCTGCACTTTACGTGCTTGCATAATTGCGACAGAGTTGGAAGTGGAGTGATAATTGAGCTCGGCCGCGGGTGCGAACTCTGTGAGGACACAAGCGCGAGGATTTCTCGAATAAAGCAGGTCCAGCAGGGAGTAGATGGAACATACGGTTCACAACTTGACTTGCATCCGCCGGGTGGCTCGAGAACCCGGATACCAATCGTGCAGTGCACAAACTCATCTTTCGAGGATTTGGATTGTTCTGTAATGATATTGAGGATCCAGTGCGTCGACGATGCGAGGAATGGAACGCAACGCGGCATGCAGAAAAATACGACATGGGCGCGGGCGGTCGCAAATTTGAAAGTTACACGCGCAGAAGGCCGACCAGACATGAAGTTCGAACCAAAGTGCTGGGGAGGAACGCCTCACTTCAAATCACCGTTGTCGTATTTGCGAGGCTCAAGGACGAAAATTGAAATCAGCCCCGGCATTCGGACAGCTAGGTTTCGAGCAGCCAGACTTGCAGTTCGGGCAACTTGGAGGACGAGAGTCCGAGATACAGCACGCGTTGACACGCATTGAAGACGGGCCAAGGAGGGCAGGATGCCTTGAGGATGCCCCAAAAAATTGCCCAGACTGCATTATGGGCTCGAGTCGACCGGTGGACAAACCGCGATGGAGGCATTGCAGAAGATGACAAGAAAGTAAAGCCGCACGTGAACGCGCGCCTTTCGATAACAAACCACCACCACCTCCGAGTCACCGTTTATGAAACTGTCGCTCCCCGCAAATCCTCCTTCGCACCCCCAGTCGCTACTGATGTTTTGTGGGTGGCACTTGATGCCAACGCTACCCCCTAACGCTCGTCGTTTCATGCGGCGTCCAAGCTTCATCTGAGGTGTACGGCGGCAACGAAGTCGTCAGCAACCACCACAGATGCCGCGCTCAGCTTCAGCTCGACAAGGGCACAAGGATAAGAAGGACGCGCCAAGCGCCCCGGGCTCTGCTCGTTCAGCCACCCCAGCCCAAGTGACGTGCAGGTCGCGGACGGGAAGACGCATCGTGAGCCTTTCCAGTCATGGACACGGACATCGGCACATGGACAGCTTCCAGCTCAAGGGAGTGCATGGGCGACACTCTCATGAACTTGTCTTTGCGAGCTGTTACTTTTACTCGGTGTGTCTTTCTTCCCTTCCCTTCCTGTATGTTCTCCCCTGCCCTCCCCGAGCGTTCCTTTGCCCCTTCCTGTCCCTGCGGTGCTCCCCTTACTTTCTAACCTCACCCTTGCTTTCCCTTCACCTTCGTGTCCACGTGTGATTCGCCGATTACAGTATGTCTTATCTCTTCCACAGCCTGCGTTCCCTTCTTGCCGTCCTGTCCATGCCTTTAATTCCCCTCAGTCCCCCGCGCACGAGCCCACGTCCGCGTCCGCGTCCTCGTGGCGGAGATATCGCAGCGCCGCCCCCGTACCCCGTCTGCAGCACCACCACGCCCCCACTAATGCGCACCATATCCCGCATCCTTCCCGTGGTGCTCTCTCCACGCCGTCCCTCCCCGCTGGACGTCTGTTAAGGCAATTGCGAACGTATTATACCCCTCCCCACGTAGGCGAAGGAGGCGCGCGCATATTACGCGGGAGGCTGAACGTAGACGCACACGCAGGAGCAGCACACGTCTGCCCGCGCACGCTTCACTGCCGCCGCGAATGTCCCTACCGCCAGCTCGAATGTCCCTACCGCCAGCGTCGAGTACCGTCCGCCCGGGTGTCTTTCAGCTTCAGCGCCACCGCGGACGACACCGTCTTGCTTGCGACGCTACCCGCAGGGTGGGGTGCGGTGCGGCGGGAATGCGCGCGTATACGTCGCCCGTCGCCCTACAGCTTCAGCGCCCCTTGCGTCTCAATCTCCCGCCCACGCCGGCACTGTCGTGTAGGAGGGCGCGCGCAGGATGGCGTAGGAGAGGGATGCACGCGGGAGGAGAGCCCCCGCGCGCGGCGCTTCCGAATGGCGGGATGCACGCGGACAGGATGCACGCGGACAGGATGCGCGCGCGCGTGTCGCTCTGCACGGTGCGTACGAGTCGCCCTGCGCGTACGAGTCGCCCCGCGCCCTCCACCCGCCCGCGCAAGATTCGACTCTCCCACCCCATGCGGGCGGAGGGCACCGCGCGTGTACGACACGGAGGCAGCGTGTGCTCGAGATGGCGCATGTGCCTGGGGCGCTCAAGGACGGCGCGACGGGGCTCGAGACGCGCAGGACACCTCCGACCTCGGCCTGCGCTCAAGATCCACCGGCGGCTCAAGCTCTCCAGCGACCCCGTGCGAGATCTCCGAGGACCCAATGAAGAGGTGGCGCTTTGGGACTCTGAATGTCAATGAATGAAGATGAGGAGGACGCGCGCGCACGGTGAGACGTCCCCTGTTTTCTTTTTCGATTGCATGCGCAGCCCCACACACCTACCTTACAGGGGACGGAGATTCTGCGGATCGAGAGGCGCGTGCCAGTGAGGTGAAGGTTAATGTGGTGTCGTCATTCCAGTCTAAGGCGTGCGCGCGCCGGGAAAGGGAAGGGCGGGGCGAGCCCGTGTTCGTGAGCGAGGGGTGAGCGAGAGGGGGTGGGCGAGCGGAGCTGGAGAACGCGCTTGCGGGGGGCGAGTCCTCATGCTACGGAGCGGAGCTGCAGCGGGAGAGTGCGCTTGCGGGGCGGGGGCGGAGCTTGAGGGTGCGCGCGGAGGCGACCCGCTACCCCAGGCTTGACCCCGGGTTGCGGGTGTCGGCGGATGTGGTGGAAATGCGGAGGTGGGCGGCGTTTACGAGCGCGGGCGGGCGGAGATGCGCGTGGACGGAGAAGGGAGAGATCCCCAGCGGTGCGTGGACTTGCGGGGTGTCAAGCGCCTTCATGTCGGCGCGTGTGGGCTCGTGGAGATGCGGGATGTCCTTCAAGCCGTCGGCGCCGGGGGCGTGTAAGGCAGCGCGCGAGCGAGTGTAGTGGGGGTGATGTCCATGACGCCGCAGTCTGGGTCCAGTGGCGAGACATTATTGATGTCTTTCCACCTGTGCCGCTGGTTTGGGCACGAAGGTGGTCAAGCGCGTCCAGGGCCGCTCGCGGCGGCGCATGTCCCAGGTTGGGTCGTCGTGCTCGCGCGCTGCCTAGGTTCCGTGCGATCTGGCGCTGCGAATCCGAATCCACGTCTGGTTGGCGGCGCGTGCCGCAGTTTCGAGGCTCGGCACTGAGGATGGGAAGCGGGGGCGGGGCGTCCCTCGCCTCGGTGCGAGGACGCGGGACGTGGAGCGGGGGCGGCCTCAGTGTGAGGAGGCGAACGCGCATACCTGGGTGTGGGTGTGAGGGCACGGCGGCGAGCTTCCTGCTCGCCTGCGCGTCGCTGGAGGACGCGGGCGTGCGTCGCGGTGCCAGGTCATCCTCACGTGTAGTCCGCGCTTTCGCGGCTCGGCGCTCAGCCATACGGCGTTCGGCTTGTGAGATTTCCGCGTCTTGAAGCGCCTGGGGCTCTCTAACTCACTGTTATGTCAAGTTGGAATACCGCCTGTTTTAAAGCTGCGGGGGACTCCCATTGAATATTGGATTAGAGAGTTTCCAGCGAATTGCGTCCGGTGTGTACGGTTTGCATTCCCCCTTTTCAGCGTTACAATGAGAACCTGAGAGCCCACCCTCACGAGGCAAAGCTCTTCTGGGCTAATGTTGATGCGCATCTCCGCGTGCGGTGTCTTCACAAGGATGGCAATAGGTATGATAATCTGTGACGACCCCACACGAATGTTAAGACATCAGTATTGTGCATAAAACTACAACCAGACAACGTGTTTGGTACGAAATGAAAACAAAGAAAAGATAATTCCAGTGAAAAGCCCTGCAACGACAATCAGTTCTGAACACAAGATTCGTTGAATGTACCTTTATGTGGATGCGGGATAAGGGGTAGGCACTGAGGGAGCGAGATAGAAGTTCGGCGCATCTGGTAGACCCTCCCAAGGAGAAAAAGATTGCACAGGCGGAGTATATGTGAGTGCGAGATGAAGGCCATTCTGCATCAATGACTGCAGTTGCGGGAGGATATCGAGCTCCATGGCCCGGTCAAAGCGGATTACAACGCGCTTCAGAGTCCTTGATTTAAGGAAGCGTAGGAGTGCTTTGTCGGAAATGGCGCAGTAGTATTGGATCTCCAACACCTGAAGGCCCGGGCAACATGGAGTGGGCAAGTCGACAGATGGACTGAAGGATTCTAAAATCTCGTCATCGAAACTCTCTATGCTGATGTTGAGTTCGCGAAGGGTAGGCGGTAGGTCGCGAAGGAAACTAGCGAGAAACAGTTTTGACAACCATCCATTAATAATCTCGAGCCTTTCGATGAGCGGAGCAGTGGCGAGAAAACGGACATAGGGCATATTTTCGTTATCCGACACTCCGCGAAGTTTTAAGTTCCGCAATTGTGGAAAAGAGACCGAGCCGAACAGGCGGCAGACGGCCTGAACGGTGCCACAGGCTAGATCCAATGTATGAAGAAACGAGAGTTCGAGAATGGGGTTTTCGAGCCCGCTGCTGACGATATCGTCAGGGTCATCAATGAACAGGCGACAAGTCCGCAGCTGAGGACAGCGGGAGAGCAACTGCAGGGCCGTTTCGCTCGTCACTGGACCTTGAGCACTCCATGCTGTTGTGATCGAAAGGTTTATTAAACCACCCCAGTGAAGCGGTAATTCCAAGGGGCTTAAACTGCCTCCTTCAAAGCTGAAGGAGGAGAGTTCGGGCGCACCAAGGAAGCCGAATGAATCCAATCGAACGGCATCTTCCGTGTGTCGGAAGGGCATGTTGATACTGACCGACTTGAGCATCGGCACATCCGCATCGGTAAGGTGTGACACGATCCCTAGGGAAGACAAAAGGACTTTGAAGCTGATGTGCTCCCACCGCGATGCGAAAGGGAGCAGGGCCGGAATGAGATGATTTTGGGACCCCCATGGGGAGCTGTGGTCGTCGCATTGCAGTGATATGGACAGGGGGCAGTTGCCAGACCGACCGAGCCACATCTTGGCAGTCTCGAGTCGTTGGGCTAGCTTCTTTTCCAAAAAATCTGGACGATTGACAGAGTGGAGCTGAGGCTCCACAATATGAAGCCGGGACCACAGACGGGGAGTTGAGAGGGATATGGATCTCCAGGAGCTGCATATGCACCCGAGGAGGACGGGCGCCTCCAGAGCGCTCGTGACGCAGTTGCGGTGCGTTGGAAGGCAGGCTGTGAAGATCTCCTGGATTATGTCGAGTGGCAGTCGTCGAACGGGGGAAATGAGGGCCTTGTGGGCGTCCACGTAGGCACTGATTCCGGTACGCTCCTCTGCCAGTTTATCGAGCGCCTTCTGCAAAACGTCGATTTCATCGTCGAGACGCTTCAATCGAAGGGTGGGTTCAATGAGAAAAGTCTGGATCTGTGCTATCTCCTCGTCCTGGGGGCAATAGTTGGTTCCCAGCTTCGAGGTGAAGGGAGACGACATCATGAAGCAGTGGCGGTGCATGGGACAAACGCGACCACGTGAATTGATGGCGCGTCGCGTTGATGACTTACTAAACGCAAATCTTCAATCAAGGTACATGTACTTATGGAACGATACAAGCGAGTTTACATAGCGGCTGAGATCAATGTCTCTTGAAATATAAACCAGATACAATTCCAAACGCCCCAGATCTTTACCACTATTGTCGGCTCAAGACTTCGAGGCCGCGTCAGCGCTCCGTGTTTATAAGCAAGAATGCTGACTGCTTTATAAGCTGAACCAATTGTGGGATGTTGTTAATTCCGCCGCTTCGGTTCCAGCACTTAAAAGCCAAAGAGGGCCCCTTCGACAACTATCCTGATAGTCCATGTTGCTCGCAATTTCCCTCATTACGACGTCGATCATCCGGTGGTCTTATGTCGCGGCTACAAAGCCGCCCCCAGTCTCCCTGCCGTACGGGACGTTTCAAGGCCTCGACACTGGGAACCTGACCAAATTCCTCGGGGTTCCATTTGCCCATGCGTAGGGCCGCCGCCACCTAGGTCTTGGATTGGGGTTGACGCGATTTTCCAGCCCGCGCTTTGAAACACCAAAACCTCCAAGACTGCTGCACGGTGTGCAGAATGCCACAGACTTTGGGCCGGCTTGTCCCCAGCAGGCATTGACCCCTCTGCCAATCGATTTCCATCCTGGAATATATCCTTCCATCTCTGAAGATTGTCAGTTCCCGCCTTTCCAACCGGTGTATTGACTTCACCGGCATTAAAGGTTTAACGCTTGATATCTTCAAGCCCACTGAATCGGATTCCAGATCGAAGCTTCCTGTATTTGTGGTACATACAGTCATCATGCTTTACGTCGCGTGGGGGTGCTAACATTCGAATTAATATTCGCTGTGAATAGTATATATTTGGGGGTGAGTCCTCTCGCAGTTTCATTGAGCTGAGTAACAGATTCACATTGCGTTCCATTAGGTGGCTTTGAGATTGGCAATTCAAGGGATGTGGACTTTTCTTCGTTAACGGAGCGCTCCATCGCAGCGAGGGAGCCTGTCGTTGTTGTCGCAATAAATTACCGCGTCACTGGTGAACTTGAATGCTCCTCATCGCCAGTTCATCTCGCGACCTAACACGCCTCCTTAGCGTTTGGCTTTTTAGGCGGAAGGGAAGTGGCCGCGGCAGGAATAAGCAACCTGGGCTTACGAGACCGTAGGTCTTCATAACTCATACCATCCGAGGATTAGATTTACGAATATCTTTGCAGAGATTTATGCCCTCGAATGGGTTAAAAAGCATATCTCTGCATTTGGTGGAGATCCTCATCGAGTAGTGATGTGGCTCAGTTTCTACTTATTAGGTGTGCTCTCACTGATGGACATCCGAAGCGGAGGACAGAGCGCAGGAGCTGTATCTACCTCTTTGCTTCTTCTTTCCAACAAGCAGAACTCGAATGCCTTGTTTCGGGGGGCGGTCATGGTAAGCGGATTTCACGACAGGCAACTCAATGCTTAATTTATTATCATCAGATATCTGGTTCCCCTATCACGTCGCCTTCCGTCACCGATGGGCAGGCAGCGTATGATAGTCTGGTGGCCACCAACAATTGCACTGCTTCCCCGGACACCCTCGATTGTCTTCGGCGCGTCCCTTTCGATTCCCTCATGGCTACGGTGAACAAAACTCAAGATCTATTCGCATATGGGGGTCTGGCCCTTGTCTGGCGTCCTCGCATTGACGGAGATGTTATCGTGGAAGACCCGTTGGTGTCGGTTTCTCGGGGATTATATGCCAAGGTGGCTTTTTGCGCTTTAAATGAGCGTTGTATACACTAACATTCGCAGATTCCTATCATGACAGGAGACTGCGATGACGAGGGAACGTAAGCATGTTCATTCACCAAGGACGCTAATCTGATCATCCTCCAGGGTGTTCTCACTGAATGAAGCCAATATTACGTATGTCTGCTATATCCCAACGATATTCTGCTTGACCGCTGCCGTCGCCAGAACGAACGCAGAATTCCTGGATTACGCGCATTCTACGTTTGTTGCCATATTTTTCCACTTGGATTTCTGGCTTATTCTCCCTGTAGATTTCTCCCAGTAAGCTCGCAGGGAGAGCTCGCTCGGATTGGAGTACTGTACCCCGACGATCCTACTCAGGTGCGCCATTTGAACTACCAACTCGTTCCTGGGCTGAAATCGAACCTAGGGCTCCCCATTCAACACTGGCACCGCTAACCAACTGACGTATGTTCTCTCAAGAGCGTCTCCTTATGCATAGATGACCAACAGTCCATAGGCCGCAGTACAAGCGGCTTTCTGCATTCCAGGGGGACATTTTCTTTACAGCTCCGCGCAGATTCTTCTTAGAGCGCGCATCCGCGACACAGAATGCGTGGAGTTGGTGTGCGTTGTTATTACTTACTACGCCCTAATAAATGTGGATACTGAATATTTTGTTAGTGTTCGCACGGGGAAAAGACACGCCGATTGGCGCCAACCATGGTGGCGACTTGCCGATCTGGTTCCCACCCAACAGAACGAGTGATACCACTGGGGCCGATGCTCTGAGTGAGCGGGATATTTCTTCCTTTGGTGAACAACTGAATAAGCATATCAATTACAGTCAATTTCATTAACACGCTGAATCCCAACCACGCCGCTGCATCCTCGACCATCAAGCCTACCATCCTCTGGCCGAAGTGGAACACGCCGTCGTCGGTTGGGTCACCCTCTCTGCTGACATTCAGTGACCCCAATGTTGTCAACATCACCGGGGAAAACTTCCGGGTCGACGCTATAGGTTTCTTGAATGAGGTACTTCTACGAGAGGCAGGTGGATTCAAATAGTCCTTCAGCTCCCCTGGTGATGTGGGTTCGTTGAAAATGGTCGAAAGTGATAATACAAGCTTGAAGTCTTCGGCTTGTTTACATAATATGTCTACGCCGGGAAGATTTATGTCCGTTCCAAATACTCAAAGGTAATAATATAAAAACGCGCCGAGGACATTCTCGAGCAGCCCATCCAGCAAGCTTTATGATAGGTAAACAGCTCTGCAGATAAAAGCGAATTTGTTCCAGGCATGCTTACCTTCGTTAAAATAGACTCCCGCCAATAGGTCCAGCCATCCATGTAGGGTGCAAGGGGTTGGGAGCATCCGCCAGTCCGTCCCAAGGAGAATAGAACAGGACAGGCGGGGAGTATGTGAGTTCGAGATGAAGTCCACTCTGCAGGAACGGCTGTAGTTCCGAACGAATATCGAGCTCCATGCCCCGGTTCAAGCTCATTACGACACGCTTCAACGTCCGCAGTTTGATGAAACGGATGATTGCGGCATCGGAAACAGAACAGAGGAATTTCATTTCCAGGGCCTGGAGATCTGGGAAACAGACGTTGGAGACGTCGGGCGCTGGGATAAGGGATTCAAAAATCTCAGCGTCGAATATCTCCCCGTGAAAACTCGATTCCCCGGAGAACGCGCTGCTAATCCCGATCTCGCGAATAGTAGGCGGAAGCCCGCGAAAGAAATCAGCCAGAGACGACTTTGAAAACAATTCAATGCTGAGATCTAAGATCTCGAGGCGAGGGGTGGCGGCGAGGAAGGGGGCAAAGGAGATGTTGTCGCTATCGGACCTTCCGCGAAGTGTTAAATTCCGCAATTGTGGCAGCGAGACCCGTCGAAGTAGTTGGTGAACGGTCGACGAAAGGGTGCGGCAATTTAGGTCCAGGGTGTGAAGAAAAGAGAGTTCCAGAATCGGCCCTTCACCTCCGATGCTGGGCTCGGGACCGTCACGAACGCGGAACCGGCAAGTCTGCAGCTGGGGGCACCGGGAGAGCAGCTGCAGAGTCATTTCGCTGGTCAATGAACGCCCTGTTGCCCGCCGTAATTTAAGCCACATTGAAAGCTCTGTTAGACGAGCCCAGCGAAGCGGCAACTCCAAGGGGCTGAAGCTGTTTCCTGTAATGTGAACGGAATCCACTTTGGGGCCGCCAAGGAGGCCCAAAGAGACCCATCCGATGAGATTATCTCTGTGCTGGAGGATCTCGTTGAGGCTGACGGACTTGAGGATCGGCACATCGGCCTCGGTGAGATGTGACATGGTCTCCAGAACAGAAGAGGGGGCCGTGAAGGCGATGTGTTCCCAGCGCGATGTGAACGGGAGGAGGGCCTGAAGGAGACGGTGTTGTGTCGATGAAGTCAAGTTGTCAAGGATGAAACTCGTGCAGTGCAGCGATATGGACAATGGACAATTGCCCGATCGACCGAGCCACATCTTGGTAACCTCGAGCCGCTGCGCCAGCTTGCCTTCGAATAGCGGAAGGGCGGAATCGTAGGGGCATCTAGGCTCTACGATGTGGAGCCGTGACCACAAGCGCGGCGTTGAGAGGGATATGGATCTCCAGGAGCTGCATATGCGCCCGAGGAGGACAGGCGCCTCCACGGCGCTCATAACACAGTTGCGATGGGTTGGAAGGCATGCTACGAATATTTCCTGGATGACATCCAATGGCAATCGACGAACCGGCGAAATGAGGGCCATATGAGCATCCACGTAGGCACTAAGCTCAGCGCGCTCCTCTGCCCGTTTGCCAAGCGCCTTTTTCAAATCGGCGATTTCATCCTCTAGTTCCTTCAATCGAAGAGTGGGTCCAGTGAGAAGAGACTGGATCTCTACTACTTCCTCGTCCTGTGGGCAATAATTGGTGCCTAGCTTCGGGGTGAACGGAGAGGACATGATGATGGCAGTGTCGTGCCACCAATTTATAGGGATTACGGCCTTGTAAGGCTGTGTAAATTCACAGCTTTTGGTGACGCGAACCACTAAGTGAGTGCGAATGACCGATTGGAGCGGAACAAAAAGTTGGATTGTGCTGTGCTTCCACTTCGCGTTTGCCGATAAGCATCAGGAGGGATATCCAAGCTTGCAGCATATGCGCTTATTTCGCCAGCGGATGGCAAGCTCGAGATGCTCGACGACCTAGGATACCGGCAGGTTTTGCTGTACATAATAGTTGCGCCAGATTTAGAAGAGGATACATTCTTCTTCATTCATACCAGATGCCCAGCGCCGCCGCACTTTAGGGTGCCCAGAATGATCGATGCACGTCCGGCCGCACCTTGGTCACCGCAGCTCAGAGTGGAAGCGAAAAGCAAGAGAGGTCGGAGATTGCCGGGCCACGTGCCCGACAGTTCAAGTGATGTTCAACAGGGTTAGCACGTTGCCGGGCCTTCAAGTTCCTCTGTTAAAATTAGAGTGCCGTTGAAAAGAGGAGGCAATTTAAGAGTATTGACGGAAACAAAAGAGCCAGAACGCATGGTGACACGTCCGGAGAGGAACTGATTTTTAAAAAAAACATAAAGCACCTTGATTCGAACAAGGACCTCCCACTGAAAGTACCCTGAAACCAAAATCCAAGCAGGTGTGTTACCATTCCACCACCAGGCCTTATCTTTCTCTTCTGCAGCACCGAATAGATGGTACTTTTTTGGCGTTGCTCCTAGAAAACATTTTTGATGTAAAAGACAAGCAAAAAGACCAAATTATCAAATTTAAGCGGCCTGACTTTGAGTCGAACAAGGATCTCCCGCCAAATATTTTCTGTATGCATAAAGTATTGCAGGTGCGCTACCATTACACCAACAGGCCGTGCAGATTAGGTTTATTCCTATAACTAACTACCCCATAGCGCAAATATGGCTTATCGCGCGAAGCCCCCGATCCATCACGGCGCGCCCGCCCACTCCCGCTTCCGCTCACTGAAAAGCACAAAAGTAGAAAGGAATATTAAACAGATGCAATACTCAGGTACCAGGTCTCCTGTGCGAGCGACTAGATAAATATATTCAAAACTCAGAAAACTCAGAAAGATGGGGTGGGGCGGCGGTGATAGTATCAAAACACGAGATACGCCGGGCATCGGGGACGTGAGGATGGACCGGGGGCAGGAGATAGACATGTAACAGATAGTAGATGCCAACGGGCAAACTCGTCCACGAGAGGCGCCTCCATAGCCTCAACGACAGTGTCCGTCTCAACAGGACACGCGTGTACATCGGCGGCGTCATGAAGAGCTCCGCGTCCCGCGCTCACCCGAGCCCGAGCCGACGATGAGATGCTGGTGCTCGTGGTCAGAATCGGAGCTGGCGGTTGAGTTGAGGAAGCGGAAGCGGAAAGCCGAACCGCGGAGGACGCGAAAGGCGAGGACGGCGAGGAGCCCAGAACGCGCAAGGGAAGGAAGGGGGAGGGAGTCCGGAGGAGGTGAAGAGGGGGAGGCGAGACAGAGGCTGGGGTAGTGTAATGCAGGAATCGTGCCATCCATGGGTGAGATGGATGGCTGCATGAGCCCGCAAGCGAAGCCTGGCGGGGATTCGAGGAATCAAGGGCGGCACGGGCCCACCCGCGTCGCGGGCGAAGCCAAGGGGAAAAGGAGAAGTGAGAACGGACGGAGGAATGCGGCGCAGGTATCAACGAGGAGACAGGCGAGGGCGCGAGGTAATGAAGGAGGGAGGGCAACAGCAGGGAGGGGAAGACGGAAGGAAGGCTGGGCTCAGGACGCGGCGGACAGTGCCGGATTCGGACGCAGGAGGTAACACCGGAGGGATGGTGGCAGGAAGGTGGCAATGAAAGAAGAAAAGTGACGACGGAGTAAAAGAAGAGCGGGTGGTGCAAGAAGGGAGACGCAAAGTGCACATACAGAAGGAACGGGCGGCGCGCGTGCGCCCTTGTGATGGAAACGCCCGTGCTCCTGTCCGTGCTCTGGTGCGTGCGCACGCGATACGATGCGCAGATTGTCACTCCCATATTGCGACTGAGCATCCTGTCCTTCGTAACTGGGAGGCCGTGGCGGCGGTGGGCGCATCCTTGGCGGACAGCGTTCGAGACCGGTGGCCTGCCGGGGGAGGCGCCGCGTGGAGAGGCTGGATGCGGCGGGGCGAGGCAAGTGCAGGGACGTGCTAAAGAGCGGCGCTGCCAGTGCGCGTAGATAGATGGAGCGATGCTTCAATGCGAAAAATGCCACTGAGAGAAGTCTGAAGCGGGAACGCACGCTTCCGGAGCCCGCACCCTCGCTGCTTGAATCGTCCGCTGCGTCCGACACGCTCAATGATCGATATGGGGTCAGCGCATCATCATCTTGAGCCTCTGCGTTGCGTGAGGTTGTGGTTCGAGTCGGAGACGGCCCGCAGAGAGGAGAGAGTCGACAAGCTCCCGGCCTTGTGGGCAGAAAGACAGCGGAAAGCAAGAGTGAGTCGGGCGTTGCCGGATCTACACTCCGGAGCTCTCCGGAACACGAGTTGAAGTTGAAAGGACTGAAATTCACAGCGCGTCGTGGAACATACAGGACGTCTCATTTATGAGACGAGAGTACATGTAAGAAATGAACGATTCCAGCATCGGACGGCTGCGCGCGCCGCGGGAAAAGGTAAAAATATAAAAGACCGACCTGACCTCGAATTGAACAAGGATCTCCTGCAGAAAGTAGTACTGTTGCCGAAAACCGACCACAGGCATGTTACCATTACACCATCAGGCCTTACCCAGTGGTTTGGGCTTCCGTGTAAATAAGACAGAGACTCAATCCTCAACTCGAAATTTAATTCATAGGCAAATTATCAGTTTCATGCAAGGCATGCTGCAGAGACACAAAGTCGACCTGACTCTGAGCGGGAGCGAAACGGGGCAAAGGCAAATTGAGTCTAATACAGCAAGCCGTGCAGATAAGAAACGGGGAGGGACGTGAAATTTATGAGTGAAATTCGAGGAGAGAAAACCTTGGATGAAGTATACACACAGTGCAGCAATTCCCCGGCCACTGAGTTGCCACGAATTATTGGGAGCACGGCGTCCGAGCTCTAGCTAAAGGGCAGCCTCCGAGTGATGATGGCCTCGGAAGAGTGCGGAGATGCAGCGGGCAGCCGCGGGGGCCCAGACTCGCGGCAGCGTGGATTGAAGTTTGGAGAATTCAGAGGATCATCATGTGTAGTCGTAGACAGCGCCGCGAGTGCGTTCAAAGCCAAAGGGCAGGCTGGATATGTCATCGCGAGATAGGGGTGCGGCGGTCAGCGGGCACGAAGACATTAGCGACGCTGGGACGTGGGGAAAGTAAAAAGCGGCCAGGAGGTCACGCACAGCTGGGAACGTCGATAGACAGTCTTGGAGACAGCAAGTGCCAATTCTGAAGTGAAGCCAATGTCGCAGGTCACAGCACTTACCAAGGAGGATTATCCCGGGCTGGAACGGTTGACTGGACCGCTGTGGAGGTGAGAGAGAATATCCGGCAAGTGTGGATATAAACTCGAGCATACTTGTTGAACCTGACGGCGGAGACTCGGGTGCTGGAACTCTGGGACGTTAGAGCATGCAGGCTACATCGCGCAGCATGCTGCGTAAGCAGTGGACAAAATAGCGAGCGCGGGGATAGACGCAGCCCACTAGATGGTTCAATGTAAAGAATCTACGCGGGGCGCGTGAGCTGCTATTGGAGCAGGTTCGAAGATGGTAGGTGTTCTGAAGGAGAGGCCTTGCGAGCCACGAAACAAGGTGATCGGTAGGCCGAGAATGTAATAGCTGAGCTGGGGCAGACGGAGACGTGTCAGGATCCCAGAGGGCTTTCGGGTGAGAGAAGCTTGAACATGAACCTGTTAGCGGAGACATGAAAGCGGAGGCTAATTTGGAGCGCTAGGACTTGCGAAAACCCAAAGCCATGGAAATCGTCCACACAACAGATCGATGGCCGGGAAGTAAAGGTCGCATTGTGAGATACGTTCGGAGCAAAAGCATATCCGAGTCACAGAGAAGCGGCAAAATAATGCGAGGTAAGTACGGGCATGCGCTCGCGGCTGATGGAAGGGGCCTTAAGTTCGACGAAAGTAGCTTGAGCCTGCCTCCGGAGCCTCGGTTGGGTTGGGGGCTGATTTTGGAGCGCTTGAGCGTGGCGGGGAGGGGAAAGAAGAGAAAAACAGATCGCACACTTGGACAAACTGGGACACTTCGTGAGAGACGAGATAAAAAAACTTGAATTGACGCTAGAGGACGCAGCGTGAAACTCAATCACCCGTGCCGGCGGGGTTCGAGGTAATCGCAAAGGCTTGAACCCTCGGCGCCGTTCGACGCACGCAGTTCCGCCGGGACCTATGTGGGCGGCGCTTCAGTCGTCTCTTGAGGTCATAGAACGCAAGAGAAATACTTCAGACTCAGAATGCAATTCGAGACACGCGCTTCAGACAAAGGGACGCGGTCCCCTGAGCTCTTGCAACAAGGAGTGGAATCCGATTCCTTGATGTGCGGTGGGGGACGTGCTGAAAGGTCCTGGACAGGAGTACGTTGAGACGACAGGGACTTGGGCGTTGGGGCGCGGGGACAAAAACCAGTCGGACCTCCGCGCAAATCGCGCGTATAGACGTTGAGACAAAAGAGACCGGGCCTCGGATCAGAAGGGGGCACATAGGGAGCTGTGTCGCTTGCTATCCTCGACGATTTTCCCGAGACGCCGCCTCGGGAGGCCGAGGTTGTGGAATGCACGAGATGTGCCGCGCCTGCCTGGAGCCGGCAACAAGAAGTCGAGGATCAGTTAAGCTGGGTGAACCTTAGCAAAGAGTCCCCAGCCACTGGATGTCTCTGCGTATGCGCCCGAGCTCGCAGCGGGGTAAAAGAAAGAAGGTTATGCCAGCCATCGGGCGCAGACAGAACTTCAAGGAAAAGCGGATGGCTGTGCAATGCAAAGAGAGAATCGGGCGTTGCCGGAGCACGTGCCCTCTCCTCCTGTCGGTTGAACTTGAAGTTGAAAGAAATTCATGACACTTTGAGCCTCCAGTTTTGAGCCATAAATCAAATGAACGAAATAGAACATTTCCAGGGTTGCCGTTCAGAGGACAGAAAAAGCATGCAAAAAGTCCGGACATTCGCCGATAGGGCCTGACCTTGAGTCGAGCAAGGATCTTCCACCAAACACTTTGCCAAGCAGTCAGCAAGAACAACTACACCACCACCCATATCCTCAGCCTACCCAACTGTGAACAAAATATTTACATGTCTTGAGAATCAAAAGAAAAATCACCCCAAAAGGCCCATGGCCTGACCTTGATTCGAACAAGGATCCCCCACTGAAAAGTTCTACCCGACGGCATCAACTTAAAGTAGATGTGTTACCACTCCACCACCAGGCCATGTTCTACCCCTCCTCTAGGGCGTAGTAACAGGAAGAATTTGGGCAACGATACAATGAAAAAGGATGACTTGACCTAAAGCAGGCGACAGGTACTGGTCGCTCGACATCGACACCCTGAGCTCCCACTTCGGTACTGAGGCAGACCTGAAGGCGCTCGGCGCTGCGCTGCATGCGCGGGATGTACCTCATCATGATGCTGGACGTCGTCATCAATCACTACGCCGGCGTCCCGACCAACATCACGCTCTCAGGCCTCTTTACCTTCGACTTCGCGAGCCTCCTGCCGCTGGGCACAGAACCTAGGATTCCTTCCGCAGTGCTTCATCACGGACTACACGAACCAGACGGATGTGGAGCAATGCTGGCTCGGCGACGAGCGTCGAGAAGCTTCCGCTGCCGGACATCGACACGGAGGACGCCACGATCGTCGCGACGCTTAGCAAGTGGATCAAGGACACCGTCGCGGAGTACGGCATCGACGACGTGCGCATCGACACCGTCAAGCACATCCGCCACGACTTCTGGGCGGACTTTTCCGCGAGCGCGGGCGTCTTCACGCTTGGCGAGGTGCGTCCTGTGTGGTCCTTCCTTTGAAGCGAATAACGTTTCTTTGCAATAGGTTCTGAGCGACAACGTGACCTACGCAGGGTCCTACATTGGCGCCGCCGTCGACACTGCTTATCACCGCCTTCTCTCGCACGTCGGGCAACCTCTCCGCCCTCGAGTCGCTGCCGGCGCTGTCGCCGCTTTCCTCCACGCCCTCCACGCTCACCGCCGCGTGCTCCCCTTCATAGCGGTACTGATGCCGTCCCGAGCGGATACGAGACGAACAAGCCCTTCGTCGCTCACATCAAAGCCCTGAACGGCGTGCGCCGCGAGCTTCCACACGGGTGCGTCACCTTCGCCTTTCTCTTTGCCCGTCGCTCACGCTCTTCACCAGGCGGACCCGAGCACGATCAAGCACTGTTCCTCACGAATATCGGCGCGAATGCGACCAGGCAGCCGACGTGGAGTATCCCTGTGGGGCTCTACGCGCCGAATACGACGCTCGTGGACGCGCTTGCGTGCGCGGCGCTCGTCGTCGGCGCGGACGGCGCGACGAACGTGTCGGCGAAAGCGGGGCTGCTGCAGGTGCTCATCCCTGCGAACATGCTTAACAGCGCCGAGCGGGCGTAAAGCGGGGTCTTGCGGTGCTTGGGGCCGTGCTGGGGGTCGCTACGCTCGTGTAGGTGGTGCGGTCGTGTGGAGGGTTTCCAGGGTAGCGTCCAGGCATGAGTGTACGATTTAACTTTGCTGCATACGTATTAGTGCTCCTGGCGGATAATTTGGAAGTTGTGTACATTACATAGAGACTCGTAGACAGACTAGACACAAAAGCATGATTGCTTTATTTTCTTCCCCTGCTCCTTCCCCAGCTCGGCTCGTTCGTACTCGGAATCTCGAAGATGACCGCCATGTCTTGAATAAAATTTTAGCTCCCCAGACGCGAGATGGAGGTGTGCCGGAAATGGAAGAGATGAGGGGCCGGGGATCTCTTCAATTAAATACCAGAAGCAAGAAGTAGAGTAGACTTTACATGCGGTATGTACGGTGATAAGAGAATGGTACAATATTTTTGGGCGCGGTCCGTCTCGCTTCAATGTTTTTTTTCGAGAACGCGGTGCAAAAGCAAGAAAGTACAGTCAAGAAGTGGCTATCGTCTGACGTCAATGTTGGCCTCACAATGTTACTGTATACAGAAGCTGCGTACCGTTTGCGTTTGTAATTCATTCAATTAAAATGCCACGAGCATTTGCGAGGGGGATTCGCGCGTATATGCCGTATAAAATACCGCCCCTCAAACCTTCGAAAGAGAACTTTTTCAGACCGCTCAGCCGTGGATTTGCGAGCGCCTCGTCGATTAACCGGCAGTCTTCCGGGGAAGGGCTCCAGCCCACCAGATGTATGGTAATGGTCTCCAGGTTGGACGACGGCAGTGTGGCAAGGATCCTCGGCACTTTGAAGGCCTCCTGGAAATGAAGTTGGAGATCCCTGAGCTTGGTCGCGTATTTTAGGATTCCAGAGGGTTCTGTAAGGGAGTGAGATCTCCACCGCGGATTCGATATCAGAGTACACGAACCGTCATCCTCCCAGACAGGCTGAAGGGAAAGAAACACGAAACCGGGTCCCGCGCGCCGAAAATACTCGACCAACGAAGGATCCTGGGTAACGACGTCGTCGAACTTGTTCAACGTCAGCGACTTCAGGGTCGGGAGTACAGGAAGCGAGAGGAACCAAGCGAACACCAAACCGGCGCCATCCACCACGGATATGTCCAACCTGTGGAGCTGTGCCGGGAACGGAAGCGTCGACGGGAGATCGGCGGGAGTGATAGTCAAAGGGCCAGTGAGCCTGAACGCCTGCAGCGACGGCAGACTTGCAAAAACATCGGCTATCGTGCGTACTGATATCGTGTCCCGGGTGCAGATCACCTCGAAGAGGGATAACGAAGGACAGCGAGCCAGAAACGCAAGCTGCGTCTCAAGCAACGCTTGCAACTGCGAGGCTCCGGGTTTCCCGCGAGCGCTTAGTTGGAGAGTGGTGAGATTGGGGCATCCAGGGAGCTTGGCGAGCTGCTCAAGGTCAAACCCGTCGGATGGAGGTGAGAGAACCAACGCTCGAAGCAAGGAAGGGAGGTCGAGGGACGAGGCCTCAGTGATCTCGAGGAAGGTTTTAAGACGTGATTCGCTGTGTATCTTTGCGTATGAGAAGATGTGGAATCTGCTGCGGGGCAGCCAATTCCGACAGATAAGGCCACATTTTGGAGTAACGTCGCTGGGATCTTCGGCGCTCACTGGCACAGTATGATCGATAACGAGGTCAATGAGTTCTTGTGAAAACTTTCGCATGAAAACTGTGCTCTCGGGAGGGGGGGGAGACTACTAGAATTGAGTGAGATAATAGAGGTCCTAGTGGCCATTCACCTACGTTCGTTCTAGGCCAGATGCAGAGCGGTGGGTCAAATTGAAGTTGAAGGCGATTTTCTTGATGCAAAGGTCAAGCTGGGCCAAACAAGTAGTACGTATACGCTGTCAGAGGGGGAAATGCAAAAGAAAATTACATAGTACCCTGGCAAGTACCGCAGGATAGTTTAGCTACAGAGAAATGCGTGCAGTAGTATAGTACACCGTGGAGGAAGATCAAACTAAAGCTAGGTGCCATCACAAGTTGATTCACAACGTCTGCCATCCGCCGAATCCAATGCCGCCTCAAGCCTGCGCGCGATGACGGTCGGGACGCCATGCGCCATCCAGGTCTTCCGCACCTCCTCCCAGTGCGCAAAGTGCAAGTACTGCCAGCGCCCGCGTCTGCGACCATCCGTCAGCGATTACCGTCAAGTCGTTAAGAACAAAGAGAGCACGCACCTCATCGAAATATCCACCTCGCCGTGCGCGTCGAGATATGGCGGTGGCGAAAATGTGCCATTATTGCTGTAGATATACAGCAGCATGCACCGCTTGACCAAGAAGAAGATGCCAACGGCGCCGCCACATCTAGAAAGCAAGCTAAGTTCGCAAGATCGAAAAATTGAAGCTGAAGACGTACTCTCGCATATGCAGGTTACACTCACCCCGATCATTCTCCTCGTCCCGGCAGCAGTCGCTCTGCATGCAGCATGCCGTCCCACACAGCAGACATATCGCGGCGTCGACCGGGACGGCGCTGCATCGCTGGCACGTCAATGCGCAGTCCTGCGCGCCGAAGGCGTTGTCGAGCACGAGCGGGAGGCGCGCGAGGCGGTATACCGCAGGAAAGTCCAGCACGACGCCGCAGTTCAGCTGCGATGTCGCGTGCGAGTGGCTATAGTGCGCGGACCAGCCGGATAACGCGTTCTGCAGTGTGTCTTGATTGGGCAGGTCGGATAGCGCGGGGACGTTGAGCATCGTGAGCAGGCGATTGTATTCGCAGACATTGCTGCCCACCGCCGGCGGCGTCGGGAAGCACGCGGGAAGCACGGACCGGCAGAGGATGGCGGCGCGGCGGAGGAAGGGGAGTGCGAAGGCGTAGAGAAGTTTCTCGCTGCGGGCCTCGCCGAACGTCTCAGACCAGCGTCGCCGTGTGCTCGAAGACGGGCGAATGGCGCATGACCGACATGAAGAACATGCGCACGTCGCCGAAGATGTCCTCGTGTCGCGCTGTGGCTCCGCGTCTTGTTGAGGACGTACACCAGGCCAATGACGGTACGCGCCAAGCACACGTAATACGCAAGGATGAGGACGTGTCGAAGCATCTCCGGCGCGACAGCAGCGGTCTCCATAAGCACCGTAAAGGGATCGCGGAGGAGAAGGGGGTACGAAAAAGACGTGAGTGACGTCCGGCTCCACTCGGGAAGGAGCCACTTGATGATGCAGCCTCGCGCCCGTCGTCTACGCGCCCCTTGAAGTGTAGCCCCGCGAGCTTGCCTATGCACGTTAGCAGCCCACCTGCGACTCGGACAAGTTGTCCACCACGAGGCCGCTGGTCATCGCCGCCTCTATGCCCCGCTGCGCCCTCTCGATCGCACAGATCGTGTATCGACGAGCTCCGCCGGGAGCGCAACAGAGGTGGGGAGCGCGACGCCGTACGCGCGCTGCACGCGCCTCACGAGCGCGCGCCAAAAGCGCTCCTCCTCCGCAAGGAACTGTTGGAAGCGCTGTAGCAGCTTGCGCGCCTCGACCGCGCCTCCGGGCCCTCCCTCGTGTTCGTGCCAGTGTTATGTAGTATTGTCATTGTGGTTCTTGTGGTGCTGCGGCCGCGCGAGCCGCTGCTTGTATAGCACGAATGAACGCATAGCTCGTTTGCATCAGCAGGTACATTCCCGCGTCACGCGCCTCGCGCGCCGTCGGGTAGAGCAGCAGGAGGTGCAGGTAGCCAGTGATGGAGGCGGGAGTGAAACACACGTAAACACGGTGACATGCCACATGGGTCGGCTTCTCGGCACCCACAGTTTTTTCAACTTGAACCGGGAAGGTCTGGAATATGAATACAGATGCAGCCCGTGCGCTCTCCTCGAAATCCTCATTGGTGTTCAACGTTCGACAACAATCACAGTTCAAGTTTGGTTCAACTTGACATTGCCACTGTTCAACTTTAAGCAAACAAAATAACGAGTTGAGTTGGTATCACCTCGTCAAGCAATGGAAAAACAAGCAAGATGTAGAAAGAAGGTCTAAGCAAATTCGCCCATCTTGAACGCCCAGCCCCGCAATTAAATTGTCAGACGGCGCTCTCCCCCAGATTTAATCAGCGAAAGAGGTGTGGGTCGGTAGCGTTCCAAGTAGACCTTTTCCTCCGCGGGAGGTTGCGAATGCGGGGATTGAATTTAAAAGAAAAAACCTCAAGGAATACATAGCCCGGCCCCGGGTCGAACGGGGCTGTCCCACTGTTTCAATCCACGTATGACCGCTGGCAAGAAGTGGAGGTCCTTCACCGGGCCTTCCTATCGCTGTTACGCACCTGTCTATCCCTGGAAGTTCTAACAGGTGTGGAATAAAAATTGGTTTCTCCACCACAAGTAACGAATAGCCCAGCCCCGAATCGAACGAATCTTCCACGAATTCTTTGTGTTACGCGTTAGGAAGTGTGGGTGCGAACCGGGCTTTCCTACCTACCTGGGTATGCAGATATTTTTCCCGAGGGGGGCTGGAATAAAATGCTCCTGGGCTCCAGCTCAGAGCCCAGTCCCACATCGAACAGGCCTCCCATGTGTTTTCTCCGTTTCTAAGTTGAAGCAACGCGCTCCATCGGTTACATTCTGACCCTGGCTATGTCGAAGTTTTGAACGTTGGAATAAAAGTAGCAATGCCGGTGTCAAGTTTATAGCTCGCCCCGAATCCTCCAACAGATTGACTTCACAGTCTCTTCCACACCCTTGCACACCTTGCTCAGTGGGAATTTTTCAACTTCGAAGAAAGAAAGAATTCTCGACTCCAACTCCCATAGCCCCGAATCGAACGGAGAATTCCCACACATACCATTCCTCTCTTGGGAAATTAGTGTCGGTGCGGACCTTCCGCCACCGGCCTTTGTTCCCTCTCTTTGGAACGCAGTAAGCTGTTGACTGGAGCTGTAATAAACAGTGTTAAATTCGTGCTAGCCCACAGCCCAGGGATTGAATAGTATGCATCCACATCTTGGCGTCTAATTTATTTATAGATAATCTACCAGATCTTCAGGCGAATATCAATCCCCTAAGTTACATCGCCCCAGCGTTGATAATGTTAATCTACTGGCATGGCTACATCCGCAATTTAAATCACTTACATCTGTCGCCCAAGAATAGCTTCTGTAATTTCTCGCCTGCATTGACCTAAGAGAATGCAATGCTTTCAACAATCTTGGGTTCAATCCGGTAGGCCAGATTCTCCCAAACTCTCTATTTTGCGAGAAGCTGGGCTGGGAGATCCTCGTGGTGAAATGGGACTCCAGAGGAGAAATAGATGCAGTGCAGTGGGAGCAGTTCCAGCCCAAGTTTAGATAGAAGGCATGGGTGGGCGCTTGAACTCCATAGTGGCGAGGCTTTAAGTCCCCCGTTTCCCCCCTCACACCCATCTCCACCCCTCCCTCAGTATTCCACAATATGCCCACCAGCAACCAGCGCCCGATCTTTATCCACTACGAGAACTCGAGACCCGGCGAGCTGCGCCCCTTCCACCATGCTTACCTCGTCGTCGGCCGTGCGGGAGGCGGAGACACGCTCGACAAGAACAACAAAGTCATCATATTCGACCGCTACGGCGGGAAGCCCGACCAACTGCTGTGCGAAATGGTCGGAGAGCCGGAGGTCCGCATGTACCACAAGCTTCCGCTGGGGTGGTACAAGCACCTCGGCTGGACTGCGGCGTCGAACGACGAGATCCTTGCTGCCGGTGTGTTGCCCCGCTGCTGGAATTCCGAGTCATCAGACCTTGATTATTTTTCTTTGTGGCCAGGCAAGGCGGAAGTAGACGCGAATCCGCCGTACGGCGCTCTGCTCAATAACTGCGAGTCTTTTGCTACCGCACTCGGATGGAGGATCCTTGCGGAGAAAAACGAAAGCTTTTGGAACCTCACCGCACTGAATGACCAGTACCTCCTCAATTGGCTCGAATTAGGGAGATGAGGTCTATAACCGTTGTGAAATTCAAGTTAAAGGTTAAAGGAAGAATTTAGGTAGCCATAGTACGCCTTGTCTTGGTCTTCTGTATCTATGTCGATGTTCGTCTTTCACGGAGAACAGGCCTCTACTTGGCCTCAATGGTAGCAGTAGGCTCGACGACCGCGACCTTCTCCACCGGGTACCCCGTCGCGTACACCGGCGGCGCGACAAAAATATCCTCTGCGTCTTCGCCCACGATCAGGTACTCGTGCTCGCCGGCGCCAGGGTAAGTGGTCCAGGAGTTAGAGTTGGGGGAAAAGGAGGAGAAGCCGCGGAGGACGCGGAAGGAGAGGATGGTGAGGACCCAGAACATGTGCAGGAGGACGCCGATGCCGCAGCCTAGGAGAGGGGTGGTAGGGGGGGGGAGAGGGCGACAGCGGGGACGGGCCGGCGATAAGGATGTAGGGACGGGTAACTAACGGTGGGAGGACGGGCGACGACAAAGGGAAAGACGACTCACCAAGGACGACTCATCAAGAACAAAGGCCACAGCACGCCCCTCCCACGGGCCAAGGTTCATGAATGCAAAGTGCACGCGCATGAGGAACGAGCGCTGCTTGTGGTGGAGGCGCCCGTGGGCGTGGTGATGGTCCATACGGATGGCGCCCTCCGGCGTGCGCACGGGGGGCAGGCTGACGATGCGCAGGCATTCGCCGTCGGCGGTCTTGCCGTCCTTCACCCGCATGGGGCCGGGCGTGAGGAACGGCAGCGCCTTGAATGCCTCCTTCTCCTTCTCGGAGTCAGAGACGAAGCCATGGGTGAGGCGGAAGGCGCTCGCAAGGCTGGTCACCTTCTGGCGGAGGCGTGCGCCGCCGCAGGGCTTGGGCGCAGCGTGGGGGACGGCCGCGGCGGCGTCGACGTAGGCATTGGTCGGAGTTTTGAGGCGGAGCTCGGGAACGGCGGCGTTGGCATCGTGAACGAGATTCAAATCATCAAGCGGGGAGCAAGAGGGAGCGGCTCACGGACGTACATAGGCGTCCGCCCGGCGCCAAGAGTGGACGGTCGCATACGTTTGGCTGCGCACGGGCACATATGGATGGACACGAAATACGAGCGGTGGCGGTGGCTAGATCAGTGAGGATTGAATTCCTGGGAGTCGAAGGTCAAGGAAGCCTTGACAGCCCAAACGGTTTGGATGTCGTTTGCCCGTTTGCCGCGCCGCGAGCCGTAGGTTCTCTGCATTGCTGATCGACACCAGATGCACAATCCAGTACTTTGATATGCCAGCAAAGATCGGTGTACTTTTGGATGCGCCTTCGATACCAGAGACTGAGTGAAGAGAAAAAGTGAGAGAGGCCGGCGATTGCCGGGACCACGTGACTCTCTAGTTGAAGTTGAAGTTTTCTCAACTTAACGTTCAACACGGCGCAGCAAGAGCCTAAATTGAGCGTGGAGCTAGTAGCGCAGGAAATATGTTAAGATACGAGGCCATTTATGTGAGGGAGGTAACAAAAATGGAAGAAAGTCGAACAAGAATCCTCGACATGAGGGGGATTTAAACCAGGCTCCAGCGGTGTTGGTTTTATAGCTAGCTAGTTAAGATTTCAGACTATTGTCTCAGTTTGATCCACCTTGAACGCATCCTCGCCTGCGAATTGGACATACTAGTGATCCAGGCACTGGCAGGCGGAGACATCTGTATTTACAGGAAGTGCGGAATCCTTGAAGGAACCTCGACATCAGTGGAGGTGAAATATTCTCGCTCGCTCTTGGGCCCAATTTCAGGAAGTGCGCTGGAAAATCGCGCCCTCTCCTGGGTGGATTCCACTCTACATGTACAACGCCTCGGAATGATGGCCTGCTTGATTGACGAGGCAGCAAAGTTTCACCGCGGGATAAATAAATAAATGTGGCTGCTTCCACGCCTCCAGCCAGTTGGACACGGAATTAGAAAGCGCGCAAGAGAGGAACAGAAAGGGAAAAGAAGGAATATGGGCAGATACATCCGACGTGCCGAATGAAAAACAGAGTCACCAGCCCACCGACCAAATTCTCGTGAAATTTATTTAAATTCAGCGCGGCACAGACCGCGTCAACGTGGGCCTATTATCCGGGACAGGTGACTACAACAACAGTATGCACGCTACGTCGCGTCGGAGCTTCAGCCTGAGAGCCTAGACTCGTTCTGACTTCGCAGAATCCGGGCGGTACATCGTGCAAAGGGTAACCGACGCCTACGTGCGCACAGGGTGGCGGCAACAGGACGCGACTTAGCGAAGCGGGATGCACAGAGATACGTTTGTCGCGCTGTACACGAACCGTTGTGGGGATAAGTATCTGCGTGGGAAAAAAAAGGGAGTACTTAGAAAAGACGCGCACAGGGAGGGGACGGAAATACATAATAGGAAATGGAAGGTGCACGCGGGCCAGCCGCGACGGGCGAGGTGATGCCGCAGGAAGGGCAGGGTAACGATCATGAAAGGAGTGTGCGTCGCTTCGAACTGATCCAAGTTTAACTATGCGAGTCTCGTAAGTTATTTTAGAGCACAATCGATGCATATAATTAGCTCCAGGCGTCTCGAAACCGCCGCTGATTGATGACATGGACGAGATCCACGGCGAGAGATACGTAGGATGGAAGGAAGTGAGGTATAATCTCACGCATCAGCGGGGATACAAACAAGAGCACGGGAAGGTAAAGGAATGGACCCACCCAAAGCAAATTTTAAGGCCACAGCCCTTCCCTCCCACGGGCCGAGGCTCATGGGCGCGGCGTGGGGGACGACCGCGGCGCCGGCGGGGCTTCGGAGTGGGGGTTGGGGTTGGGGGCGACGTTGGCCGACTTGGAATCCGTAAGGTGCAGATGTGAGCAAGAGCAGCGCGTTGAGCTCGTCCGTTGCGGCGCGCAAGCCGAGGACTCCGAGTCCGTTCTCCCAATTTCCAAATTCAAAGCTTAAAGGCAAGGCGAGTGCGGAGACGTCGAAATAGAATGCTTCGTGTGATGGACGAGGCGAGATGGGACAAAAGATTCGCGAACTTCGAAGCCGAGGCCGCCACATAGGCTTGCACAAAAGTCCCGAGTGCTAGTGGGAGTCTGTGGGAGTCCGACAATCAACTACCGAGTGATGCCGACCATACGCCTAAATTACCATGCACGTCATTATTCCTCGTTTGTGTATCTCAGCTGCCTCAAATTTAACCCCAAATTGCTCCCATTCCGTTAAAATTGGCATGAATGTTGCAGGGGGGACTTGTCCGCTGATTGTTGGGAGTATGAGGACGACCTTCAAAAAGGTGGAATTACAGACCAACAGAGAGGCCAACAGCTATCAGTCGAGTCTCTGTCGCATTTCAAACATCTCTGGGTCCTATAGTCGTTGACTCAGCGCGAGTCCACAATATCCGAGATGCCCGCTCAGACAAAAAAGACTAATGAGATTCCGCCCTGCGGAGAAGGGAACTATTTTCGGATGGAAATCAGAGTGGAGCCATGAGGTTCCAGTGTATTAAATTACGTATTGCTCCCTTCCTGAAGCTCAACGGGCAGTGGGAACCTGTTGGACACCCTCTGAATCAATACTCTGTTCACCGCATTTCAGACGGTGTATATGCCTGAATTTCCGTTCAAATGACTCATTGGAGTGCCCCCCAACGTCTAAATAGACTTACAGTTCTTGAAGTTAAGAAGTGCAGATTAACTTCACATTACCGGCACAGTTGCGGCCATCACTGATACTCGTCAAAACGTGATCGATTGAAGGTGTCAATGAGGTCGCCACTTACCAAAACATTGCCACAGAAGCGCACCGAATTTAAACATATAGGGCGATCTTCGCGGGACGCCGCACGCCTGAAGCCAGCTTCCTCCCCACTAAGCAAATCATTCGTCTCTCTGTTCTCCCCTCCAGGATGAAGCGTCTTCTACGCCGCATCTCCCACCACAACACAAAAACCACCATTCTGACGATGATCAAGACCCTGTTCCTCCTGTGCCGACTCTGACTCGTGGTGCTCGAAATGGGGCGCAAGATTCGACATCTACTCGGGGAGAGATGCGTCCTTGGATGCGTCGCGGACTGACTCTCCCCATACGTCTTGTTTCGCCCTCCAGTTTCTCAGATGAGACTGCCTATTCGAACGCCGACGGACGGCCTCCAAATGGGACCGCCGAAGGCACTCAACCGGGGACGATGACTGCCACCGTTTCGGTAACTGCAGTTTCCATGGAGGAGAAGATATGGCAAACGGTCAGCAATCCAAATGGAAATGTTGCCAAGCCCGAAATTTTTTTGAATAAAGGCGAGGATGGAGTAGGTACGTTTTTTCTGATATTGTACCCTCAGTCTTGCCCCCTTGCTAATCCCAGCACGTGGGGGCAGCGGCGTCCGCATCGAATGGCATCGTTGCAACTATCAACACTATTGCTGCAAATGAAGAGGTGCAAGAATTCGGAAAAGCTATTCTCAGTGGGGTACCGGCGCTCATGAGTGCGCTCGAGGGCCTTTCTAAGGTCCATCCCTTTGCAGCAGGTACGCATAAAATTCTGGTAGTCATCCCGGTAGCGGCTCACGGCACATATCTATCTCCAGTGGCATTCTTGCCGTTCCAGTTTGCGTACAAACAGGAGATGAAGCGGCACGATAACGAGAAGTATTTAAATAAATTGTTTCTTAATACGACATACTAATTTCTTCCAAAGAAGCAGGTTAGCTCTGTTCGAGACAATCAAGGGCGTAATGTGCGTAATAGTCGAGTAAGTTCTTGTAATTGGGGCTTGTCGCAGCCTCACGTTGTGCAGGATGAAGGGAGTGGAAGTCACTCGGGACGATAAACGGGTGATGCCCGGCGGACAGCCTTTAGTGTCGCGGCTTGAGGAACTCGGACAGCAGATGGACAAGGACATTACAGAATGCTACAATAGTGCGTATTCATTACCTCCCGAACTTGGGTCATAAATCTTACAAGGGGGTGTATTCTTAAGCCCTGGATGCGATGCAGAAACAGTCTCTGGTCGTCAAGTTCTGCAAGGCGTCGGGGTGGAACGACAAGCTTGCAGACTTCAAGGTCAGGTTCAAAACCCGACGCGAGGAGCTTCAGCTGGCGCTTACCCTCAATACCGCGACGACGATCCAAGACATGAGTACTAGGTAAGTCGCCAGTGTCTTTCCGCGATCCCGTCCAATTTATGGCGCCTTACACAGGCTAAAAGAGTGAGTATTCTCTATTGACACGTTCAGCGGCTTGATTTCTTCAAGGATCCAAGACCAAAACAAAAAGATGCACGACGATATCATGAAGGAGTTCCAATCCTTCAAGACCCCGCAAGACCGGAAGATCGAGGCGTTCTTCACCGCGCACGGAGGCGTGGACGAAATCAGCGTGGGCAAAATCATGGAGGACGAGGCCAAATGTACCATGCTCCTCAAGCTCCAGCACGAGCAGACCACCATGCACAACATCCAATCCACGTACGCTGCAGGTCCTGGGAGGCCGCGGATAGGCGGAGCAGGACTGCAAGAGCAGGATAAACAGGCCTTGGCAGCGCTACGCAAGGAATTTCGGAGTGATATCAACTCGGTGATAGAAGAGAATATGGAGAGCTTTTCGAAACGCTTGGATTTGAGTCTGCATCTACTCAGGGAGGATCTCAAGAACGACATTCATAAGGAGGGGGATCGCGTGATCAATTTCTTGAAGGGTGGGCCACATCTTCGGCTGAAAGATAAGGTGCGGTCAAATCGTCTCATTCAACTCACCGACGTATGACGCCCGAGCAGATTATGCGCCAAGTTTGGAAGGATCAGGTACGCTGTGCCCATATATTTTCCGACTGTTGTGAACCACTCTTCAGGGTTTGCGAGGCAGCGCCAAAACGCGCACACTGGTTTTGTCCCTCCGCGACTATTTGGTCGAGCGCAACGAACACGCCGACAATGATCTTCCTCCTCCGTCTGCTACGTCCCTTTCTGTATTGGATGAGGAGGATGTTCAAGACCCTGAAACTGCCATGGGTGTTCCGCTCCCCGACAATTGGGTGCTCGAATATCTGCAGGTCAGACGGCTCCGAAATCTTCAGCGTAAGATCTAGTTTGATCGCTTTTGAGCTTCTTCTCATCATCCGTCACGACAGAGGTCCTGGACCCGGATACGTCCGGATTCAGTACGATTTCTGAGGTCAATGCATTCACGCAGAGTCGTCATCCTGGTTGGAGGTACGAATTTGCGCTGGCGTGAAGCTCAAAGTGGGCTGACCTGTCCAGCTTGCCGCGCTGGATTTCATATTGGGTTGTAGGATGGCAGATATATGCCACAAGATACTGCACAGAGATCGACAACATCTTCACGGAAATGCTCCTCATCCGCGACAAAGTATCGATGCAGATGCCCGGGAACAAGCGGTACATCAATGACTACATATCGGAGACGTGGCCACTTGTGATCGGCCTAACCAGTGCCATTGATCGTTTTGAGGGGACGGAGTGGTTGGCGGACCAGTTCAAGGAATACATTGATGCACAGGAAACTGCTCTTCGATCACGGTTGGCCAGAATCCACTACGACATAGATACGTCGGACACAGTACACGAAATCCTCAGAGGCCAGCCGATTGAACGCGTACGAGTCCCTTTTTCTCTCAACATGGTCCTAATTGACATTTTATTTCAGTCCATTTTCATGCTCATTGCGATTATTTTGAGGCGCCATCTTTTAAAAATGCATTTGTGCCTGACCACGGAAATGAATGACGAGGAGTTCTATGACGACAGCTACACTGTGAAGTTCGTGGTCGAAGCCGCATGGCTGAGGTACAACAACATTGTTGGTTCGTCTCATCCCTCGCTGCCTCTATCTCGCCCTGATT
Source organism: Mycena latifolia (assembly GCA_029289555.1). NCBI lineage: Eukaryota > Fungi > Basidiomycota > Agaricomycetes > Agaricales > Mycenaceae > Mycena > Mycena latifolia. The sequence continues at coordinate 47,733 of JARJLE010000116.1, read as the reverse complement.
TTTATGCGCCCTTCCAGAACTTTATAAGAATCAGCAAATCGCGGATATGAAACAAAACTTTGAATGGTTTTCATGTGGACTAGTTGAGTCTCCTGTCGCATTTGGGCCTTTCATTCATATGCTGATTCGGATGCTTGCCGCTTCCTTCAGTTCCGCAGTAAGTCGGTTTATTTTACCCTGCCGTTGGTGAGGCGGAAGTCTGATGCGATCTTCAGAATACTTCGAATGGAATGAATGGACCGACGAGAAGTATTACAGGGAAAACCAAATAACTTCTTACAGTGGTATCTCGGAAATTCGTCCAATCAAGGCTGAGGACTTGAAGGGGATCCTCCTGCACGAGCTCACGCCGGCGATGTTTAATGAATCCTGCCTTAGCAATGCAAAATCAGCGGCTGCTGCTACTGGGGATTTACCACCGTAAGTGCTCACCAAGCAATACCGTGGAAATCTAATTTCGATTAATTGCACAGCGCGATTCCGAAGACTCAAGCCCCAACTAAACCTACTCCGCTGGAAACGTACGTTGTCCTCCGCTATACCTATCAAAATGCTCATCGCTCCTCAGTGGAGAAGAGGCCACGTCTGCTTCCCTTTCCGAGATCGTAACTTCCCTGTAAGTTGTGATTCTAACCTGAAAGTAGCAATTCTTCGTGACCTCCGTTCAGCTCAGGTGTATGGTTCGGCTTCCACGCTACGGAAGAAGGGATCCCGTATACTGGCATGTTCTACCTGAAAATTGCAGCGTCGATCCGACCGGGTCAAACCGATGTTATCACCATCGCGGGCGAAGGAAGCTCTTTTGGCCCCACCGTGGAAAAAGTGGGGATGATTGAGGGGACTGCAACCCCAACACCGAACGAAGTCCACATAAAAGTCGAGTTCAAACAGGGATTCGACTCTGATGAGTACGGTTATCAAGGCATTTTTGCCCTGGACCTGCACATTATCAATGGGTCATGCGCTTCTCTTAAATCGGACGATTATCGGAACGGGCACTTCCTCCTCAAAAAAACGCCCACGGACAGCATAATGTGCCATCGGCCACTCTTTCCGAGGCCGCTCAATGCTAGAGAATTATGGTCGTTTGCATGTGACGCCGTCGTTGGCGAGTTAAATCGGCGCAAACCTTCGATGCGATACTTCTTTAGGCGCATGAAGATGATCAAACGGTGTCTGGAGCTTCTTCACCGACCCGGAGAGGCCCGTGAACTCAACAATCTGAGGCGTGCATTTACGGTGCAGGAGTACATAGAAATCCAAACCTTGGCGGGCTGGTACACCCGTTGCAGTGACCTTCAGCCGTAAGCATAATCCTTGACATTCAGATGCTATATTCTCAACCGTCTCTTAGGCCGCTAGTCTGCGACTCGTGCGGCGAATTTATCTTTCGGTCCAGGGTACTCTGCATGGAGTGTGGCCCCGCCCATAGTGTAGACTTCGACGCGAAAGAGGATTGCCTTTGCAGCTCAACATTGGCTAGGGACGACCTCACCACCCCACACCAGCCGACACATCTGCTTTTGAAAACTCGAGACGTTTTGTTTCTTATGGATTATCACTCCGTCAAGAGCAGAGCACTGAATTGCTCAAATTTGGCCGCTGGGTTGTATTCTCGTGCAAGGAAGGTCGTAGGACCGGCTGTAGCTGATGTGGGTGTCTCGTTTTCAGAAGTTCAACCCACGTCTGTCGCTGTCACCGTCGAGGTTGCGATGCCGAACGAGGTGTCTCCTCCAACACTTCCACCCCCTACGACTTCTCGCACCAACAACAATAATTCCAGCACCGAGGTTCCCAAAGCCTGCAGTGACTGTAGCCTCGAGGACCATGCCTTGACATCTCTGCCAGAGAAACCCGCTACGAATTCCCGCAGTGAAGACAGTGCTGGGGAATCCAAGTCGAACTTAAACCCAGCGCCAGCGCCAGCACTCCCAGGCATCGGTCCTGATGGCACAACTTCCCAATTATCTCCCCCCGCCGCAGTCTCCGATGCTGGGGATACGCATGGAACAACTGAGGGCCCTAATTCCGAGCCTACGGTTACCACAGCGGATAGCGAGGACAACGAAAGCATCACGTTGAACTGCCTAATCTGCCACAAGCGAGCTTCCGCGCCATGCTGGTACTGCATTGACTGCCGCCGTGAGTGGCGATCGTCAGTAATAAACTTCCTTGCTAACTCGAAATAAACTAGAATACGACGCGTTCGTTTGCAGTGCCTGCGAGACAGACATCGAACGTCTGTATCCATGGGAGTATCAAAACCGATACCGCAAGGAAGCGCGCGCATCCTCATCTGCCCATAATGTTCTCCATATGCTGATCCGATTCGGCAACACGGAGGGTAAAATACAGGTGGAAGCGGCGAAGACAGTTGAGAGCAGCGAAAACATTACGCCGGAGCAGCAATACGTAGATCGACGGTTGCGCGAAGTCGAGGAGCGGTTAATTCTGCGGATGGAGAAGAATCAGGAACAGGTAGACCAACGGCTTGCGCGGATCGAAGCCCTGCTGCAAGTCCTACCCTCATTAGTGAGTCTCCTGAAGAACGACCACACCTAGTATTATGTACACTTTTGTATCAGGATTTTCGCGTTTTCATGTCCAAATTATTGGCAAAAATTCAGCCCTGCGTTATTCAGGTCCCATTTTTCTATGGCCAGCCGACTTTAGATCAGTTCATTTGACCGCATAGCTAGGGAATTGAGGCGCAATTAGATGTGCGTAAATCACGAAAAAAACGCTCTGGGAGGAATAATGCTCGAACGAATTTTTCGAGGGTTGAAAAGAACTTTTCGAAGTCTAGCATGGCGGTGCAGGGCTTCAAATAGAAGTGCTGCCCACGTCTCGACAAGTTCCGTCTGGGAAATGCAATGAACTGAAGAACACCGAAATTAACGCGTTTCCGTCAGATATCTGGCAGCTGGAGCTCGCGTAAAAGGGTTGACGCTTAGCTCGGCGCGCAGCAGGATAAATATGGCTGCGGAAGGACTGACGGTTTGGTGTCCCGCCTACCGTCCGCACAACTGCGTGATCGCCTTTTGGTCTGCCTCTGAATTCCGACTCGGACGGAGTTGAGGGAACTCGCATCAATGCTTCCCTTAGTACGTGCCTGAGCCAAAAGATTGAAGAGCTCAAATAATGCATCGAAGGACAAGCAGATTCCCGGGGCGTTGGGACAGACAGAACAGACCAGAGAGAAGAGGGACAGTCGGGGTTGCCGGATCCGGAGCACGTGCCTTGTGGAAGTTGAAGTTGAAGTTATTGATTCGCAGCGTGCCTTCACATCTATTTTTTTTGAGCCGAGTATGGATCACAGTGCATGTTCAATAAAACGGCAAGTCCAGGATTGAACCGGTTACATGTCCCATAGGACAAAAAAGGTTAATGTGGGCCGCGGCTCAGACTTCAGGCCGTGTGGTGTGGACAATTGATGCAAGGCGGCGCGCCTGTCATCCAGTCGGTTTGGTGCGAGATGAAATCCGAGTCGCAGAGCAGCGGCGAAAAAAAGTCCAAGCCCTGGATGTATATAAATGACCTTTTGAGCTGTGTTTGATTTGAACCAAGTGCGGAGACGTGCTGAAGTTTTGCGAGAACAGCCTGAATCTCCTGACGACGCTCGGAACGTGATGGGGAAAAAAGAGGACAGGAGGCGGAGTCTCGGACCGCGGAGAGAATCCCGCACGGAGATGTAGACCGGAAGAACGCTTCGTGGGCTTGCAGGCGGGATGGAATCCTCACGAAAGTAAGTGCGACAGATTACAAGTCGTGCGAGCGCCGGCGACAAACGAGTCGGCGGCGGTGTTCGGTGCGTTCGACGTGCTCAAAGACCGATGTGGGGCAGCGCTTCGGGATGCTGAGGTTATGAAATCAGGAGCGCACTTGCGGGTTCAGGCGCGAGAATTATTTCAGGTGCGACAGGGAGGATGCTCCGGTGCAGACGGAAGATGCGCTGGTCCCGATCGCTTGAGCCAGCCAGCGGAGCCTCGGATATTGGAGCGCGAAGATCCATGGAAAGCGGGGTGCCGCGAACTTAAATTGCGCACATGAATATCTGGGAGGGCGCTTCGTGAGATGCGAAAATGAAGTCTGCAGTTAAGTCTGCAGTGGAGACGCAAGATCGAGGAGTCTGACAGCCGTTAATGTACCCGGAGAATGCGCAGGCCCTAAATCGCTGCGCGTGTAAGCCGATGAGATGGCAATAACGGGGCCATGTTCGGTTGAGATTGCCTAGAGCATCGCGTGGATAGGTATTGTATGCACGAGGGCATCTTTTCCAGTCGCAAAACAAGGCATGGGCAGATCGAAGATGTAATGCAGATGCCGTGGCAGACAGGGTGAAGTACGCATTGCGACGGCTTGAGAAGTGAAGTCGGTATCTGCAAAGAGTTCCAGCGGGAGAAAGCCTCGGGCTGCTGCGCTAGATGCTTGGGCGGACTTTTGGAATCCTGGTGCAAGAGACACGATTACCCAAAGCAAGTGGAGTAGTCGCCGGCGGGATCTGTGACAATGCCTCCACTAGTACGCTGACACGCAGCGTAGAAAGGCTGAGGAAAGACGAATGTATCCTCCGGATGGTGGGCAGGAGGAAGCGAAAAAGCAAGAGATTAAGCCGGATGTTGCCGGAATCGGAGCAGGATTCAGAGCACGTGCCTCTCCTCGTTGAACTTCAAGTTGAAACCCACACTGCTTCTCAATGAGATAATTTCTCCCGGGTATGTAGATTACACATAAATAATTTTAAGAGCCTCTCTGGGAATGAGCGGTGATACGTCCGCAGAGTAAATACAATAATAATAATAATAATAAAAGAATTCATTGCTATGGCCTGACCTTGATTCGAACAAGGAATCTCCTGCTGAAAGAGTAACAGACACAAGATATATGAAATCAAGCAGTTGTGTTACCATTACACCACCAGGCCCTCCCCTATCCCTCCTCTACAGCTGAATGAATACAAGCATTTGGTCAACGACACAATGAAAAAAAAGGATTTCTGAAAAAAAGAGAATGGTCTGACCTTGAGTCGAACAAGGATCCCCTGCCAAACTGGACTCGGAATTTCTTTATGTAAAGCAGACGTGTTACCGTTACACCACCAGGCCCTTCCTTGCTCTCCTCTACAATTGAATAAGTGCAACAATTTTGTGAACGACACAACGAAAAAAAAAAAAGGATTTGTGAAAAAGTGGATGGCCTGACCTTGATTCGAACAAGGATTCCCCACTGAAACATCTATTGCAGATCACCCACAGATATAACAGGTGTGTTACCATTACACCACCAGACCATTCCTTTTCCTGCTCCAGAATTAGATAAGTGCAAGAATTTGGTCGACGACACAACGAAAAAAAAAAAAAGATTCCTGAAAAAGTGGATGGCCTGGCCTTGAGTCGAACAAGGAACCCCCACCAAACTTCTCGAGTTATGTCCGATGCAAAGCAGGTGTGTTACCATTACACTATCAGATCATTCCTTCCCCTTGTCAAAAGCTGAATAGATGCAAGCGTTTTGTGGACGACGCAACAAAAAAACATTATGAAAAAGTAAGTGGCCTGACCTTGGGTCGAACAAGGATCTTCTGCTAAAGACATTAAATTCCAGAGGAAACTAAAGCAAGCATGTTACCACTACACCACCAGGCCTTCCTTACCCTCCTCGTGAACTAGATAAATACCAGTATTTGGTCGACGACACAACGAAAATAAATATTATGAAAAAATGAATGGCCTGACCTTGGGTCGAACAAGGATTCTCCTGCTGAAGGTGTACCAGAATATACATATACGAAGCAGACATGTTACCATTACACCACCAGACCCTTGCTTATCTCTCTACAGATAAATAACTGTAAGAGTTTTGTGAACGACGCAATGAAAAAAGGATTTCTGAAAAAGTAGATGGCCTGACCTCAAGTCGAACAAGGAACCCCTGCCAACCTTCTTCCGATCAACATATGTAAAGCAGGTGTGTTGCCGTTACACCACCAGACCATTTCCTTCCCCTTGTCAAAAGCTGAATAAGTGCAAGAATTTGGTCGACGACACAAAAAAAATATTATGAAAAAGTGGATAGCCTGACCTTGAGTCGAACAAGGAACCCCCGCTAAACTCACTCAATATTCCTACATGTAAAACAGGTGTGTTGCTGTTACACCACCAGACCATTCCCTTTTCCTCTCATCAAACTAAATAGACCCATGATTTTCGACACCAGAAGCAAAAGGGAAAAAACCTGCAGAATACAATGGCCTACCCTTGACTCGAACAAGGATCTCCTGCCAAACTCGCTGGATTTTCGGCCATGTAAAGCAGGTGTGTTACCATTACACCACCAGACCCTTCCTTGCTTCCCTCTCGAACTAGATAAGTGCAACGATTTTATGACCACAATGGGGAAAAAACATCTTTGCAAACTGCCGGAAAAAAAACGTCGACTTCTTTTGCTATGGCCTGCCCTCGAGTCGAACGAGGGACCCCCGCCGAACCTGATTTCACGCATGGGTAGGGAGGGCGGGTGTGTTGCCGTTGCACCAGCGGGCCGTGTTGTGTGTCGCACAGCTGGTGATGAGTGTAGCTCGGACTCCCGACTCGGAGAACACGTGGGTCTTAATAAATTAAACGGATGGCTTCGAATCGTTACATTATCGCCGTCTCAAATAAAGTACTCCGCGTCGATATTATGTGCCGACAGCCACAGAGAGAGGGCTGGCTCGTGGAATCGGGCAGCCGGGAGGTGGGAGTTGGGAATTGGAATTGGAATCGTGCGGCAGGCGGGCGAGTGGTGGCTGGGCGTTGAGCGGTGGAGGGGCATGGTGCGGGCGCGCGCGCACGAGGGGACGTGTACGGAACGCCGGCGCCGGCGCGCGTGGGGTTGGTGCCCCGCGCGAATCGAAATTGTGGCGCACGGCGCGCGCCTGCATCTGGGGCAGAGCTGGAGCCGTAAGCGGAAGGCGGAGACGCGCTAGAATAGCAAAGATGCCGCCGCGCCAAGGCAGCGTGAGTCGAGATCAAGGCGTAGGTAGGAGGGCCCGACGAAAATGCTGCGCGGAACACGGGTCAGATATTGATATCCAGAAAAAGCCGCTGTTGAGTTGGAATCGGCCATACAGTACACACTGCGCAGGCTGACGCGCGTACGGTCGTTCAGAGTCATCCTTTTGAGACTGAGTCGGTCCCAGCGACAGAATATGAATCATTTAAGCGCGGTGGACAGCCCCAAGTTGATCATGACAACTGTTGCAAGAGAGCAAGTCTAAGAAATTCGTTCTATTCAGCACGGATCCCTCTCTTGGTCGAGTGGAGTGGAGCGTTGACGTCGCCGACTCGCCACTGAGATGAAATTCAGACATGCGAGATGGCGGGGGAAGACAAGAATAAAAATGCACGTGATCCACATACGTGTGTCATCACCGCTGCCGCGCTGCGCAGCCTCCTCAATTCCCACATCTTGACCACCACCACCGTACGCCTTTGTCGTGCACTTTCTCTGCTCCCGCTCACATTTCCCGCAGTTGTAATACCGTATGAAGCTTTCTATTGTTCCTATCGTCGTGGCGAGCGCTGGTCTCCGTGAGCCCCTCTGCTCCAAGCCAATTACTTGCGGATGCTGATGATTGATTGTGATGTGCGACAGTGGCCAGCGCGAGCCCGATGCGCGTCGTCATCGTCTCGTCGAGCGAACCGATGCGTGTGCCCATGGCGCCGCCCATCCCCAACGCCGTCCCCATGCCGCACGTCCAGATCGACGTCCCGCACGCCAAGCCCTGCGGCGGCGCCCGTCTGCGCCAGAAGGCCATCAGCTTCGCGAGCGCCTTCCGCCTTGCGCTGGGCTTCGGCTCTGACTCGGACAAGGAGAAGGAGGCGTTCAAGACGCTGCCGTTCCTCACGCCTGGCCCCGTGCGGGTGAATAACGGCAAGACCGCGGGCGGCGACCGCCTGCGCATCGTCAACCTGCGCCCCGCCAGCCCGCCGCCCGTGCCCGTCCGCATGGAGCCCACCGTCCGCGTGCACCACCACCACGCCCACGGGCGCTTCCACCACAAGCAGCACTCGTTCCTCATGCGCGTGCACTTTGCGCTCATGAGCCTCGGCCCGTGGGAGGGAAGAGCTGTGGCCTTTGTCCTTGGTGCGCACCTTTGTGTTCCCGCCTTATCGCCCTTACTGACTCCCTCTTGCGTTGCACGTACAGGCTGCGGCATCGGCGTCCTCCTGCGCATGTTCTTCGTCCTCGCCGTCCTCGCCGTCCGCGTCCTCCGCGGCTCCAATTCCTCGTGGACCACGTACCCCGGCGCCGGCGAGCACGAGTACCTCATCGTCGGCGAGGACGCCGAGGAGATCTTCGTCGCGCCGCCGGTGTACACGACGGGCTACCCCGTGGAGAAGGAGGCGGAGGCGCCCGTCGAGGCCAAGTAGACGCCTGCTGGGCGCTCCGCACCGTCCGCGATCTATCGTCTATACATCCCCGTCCCCACCATCACCTACCCTACCCGTCTACCTACCCTATCCTGATTCCAATTCCGCGTTCTGATTCTGATTGTGATACGATAACCGCCCCCGATTCCGAATCTGTCCTGAATATACTTAGTTCCTAGTCGCTCGCACAGCTTACCTCCTTAGTCGCTCACACAGCACGGACTCCGTAACCGTAACCGTAACCGTAAACCGTTTTGGTTCCTTGTGTATCTCTTTGTGTGTGTTTTTAGGACGGCTGAGCGCGGACGCATGTAACCAAGTGCGGAACCGGAACGTGGCTGTGCTGATGGCGCATCAGCGCTCCCGACGATGAGCTCCTCGAACGCGCGATTTGTGCGTCTTGGCAGTCGAATCGACTGGCTGTGCGTCCCAGCAAAAGTCCCCAGGCTTGTCGGGGGCGCGTGATCTGTGGAGTTGATTTTGATTGGGAGTTGAGGTGCTCGGATTCCGAAAGGTGAGATAGATATAGCACTCATGGGTGTGAGGTGCGGTATGGGCCTGGTGGTGGAGTGGTAACACACCTGCTTTGTATAAATCGTAGAGCTGAATGCTTAGGCAGGAGATTCCTTGTTCGAGTCAAGGTCAGGCCATTTCTTTTTTCTTGTTTTTCTCTCGGTTGTTCGAGGAATTTGAGGTGATATAATTCATTTGCGAGGAGGGGGGGGGGACAGGCCTGGTGGTGTAATGGTAACATGCCTGCTTCACATTTGAATGTAAAGTGGTGTCAGTGAGAGATCCTTGTTCGAGTCAAGGTCAGGCCATAATATGCGAATGTCCTTTTTTTCCACCTCGTTCACAGAAATCAAAGTGATGTAGTTCGCTTGGGGGAGACTTAAAGAAATGGTCTGGTGGTGGAATGGTAACACACCCGCTTTACATGCATAAATGGCCACCCATTCCTTTAGCAGGAGGTCCTTGTTCGAGTCAAGGTCAGGCCATACCTTTTTCGTTATTTTGTTGATTTTTTTCTTTCGGTTGTTCGAGAGACTCAAGGTAATGTATCCAGTGGTACAATGAGGAAGAGATAAGGCCTGTTGGTGTAGTGGTAGCACATCTGCTTTACATTGCATGATGAACTGGTATCAGTGGGAGATCCTTGTTCGACTCGAGGTCAGGCCATTCCTTTTCCATTGTTTTTGCTGATTTCTTTTCTCTCGGTTGTTCGAGGAACTCAAAGTAATGTATTCAGTGCTGTGGAGGGGAGGAGTATGGCCTGGTGGTGGAATGGTAACACACTTGCTTTACATATATGTGGCAAGTGAATGTTTTCTGCAGGAGATCCTTGTTCGACTCGAGGTCAGGCTATCCCTTTTTTGTTGTTTTGCTGATTTTTTCTCTCTCGATTGTTCGAGGAACTCAAAGTAATGTATTCAGTGCTGCGGAGGGGAAGAGTATGGCCTGGTGGTGTAATGGTAAAACACCTGCTTGCATTATCTGGGTTTTCGGGAGTTTTAAGCAGTGGATCCTTGTTTGACTCAAGGCCAGGCCATTCATTTTTCCCCATTGTGTGCTACATTTCTTTTTCTCGGATGTGTGAGGAACTCAAAGTAATGTAATTTGTTTGCAGAGAGAAAGAGATAAAGCCTGGTGGTGTAGTGGTAACACACCTGCTTTGTATTAGCCACCAGTTGTGAAAGACTTTAGCAGAGGATCCTTGTTTGACTTGAGGTCAGGCTATTCATTTTTTAGTTGTTTTGCTGATTTTTTCTGTCGGTTGTTCGAGGAACTCAAGATAATGTAATTCGTTTGCAGAGAGAAAGAGATATGGTCTGGTGGTGTAGTGGTAACACCCCTGCTTTACATAAGGGAATCGGTATCTGGTTTCAGCAGGAGATCTCTTGTTAGACTCAAGGTCAGGCCATGCCTTTTTGGTTCCTTTGCTGCTTTGTTTTCATTTTTTTCTATTTTCTCTCCAGACGTGTCACCACCATCACTCCTACTTTCTTTCACTCCATAGCTGCGATATCGCTCAACGATGCAATGTGAATTTCAGCTTGAACTTCGACGAGCAAAGGCACGTGTTCCGGAGCCGGGATCCGGAAACGCCCGACTTTGTCTCCTTTATCCGCTTTTCCTTGTTTTGCCCCACTGGGCGGGGATCTGCTTATTCTAGCTTTTACGGTTCCCTACGACTCTTCAATCTGCTGGTCGAGAGACTCGAACCCTAGCTGAGAGGCTCGGAAATCACGAGTACCGTCGGATTGAAACTTCACTGCAAGAGCTCTGAGAAAGCGCAGCTCTTGCATTCCACAATCTCGGGGTCCCAAAACGCTACTAGTGCCGCGCCTTGGTGCTTCAAGCCCTCGGTGTGATGGCGTAAATCTTTCGAATTATGGTCCACTTCAAGCTCTGCCCTCGTATCTCCTGTCTCATGCCTATGTCTCACATATGTGTCCTTCCATCTATCCACGGACACATGCGCAATTTGTGTGGCGCGTCTGACTGACTTATCACTCCCGTCCGAGCACTTCAATTGCTCCCCTGGAACTTCCGTTTTAAGCTGCTCAGCTCGTCACTGGCAAAGACTCTTGTCCAGCGTCCCACTAATACTTGCCCCGCATCGAACACAACTCGCTTGTCCATAATAATCTTGCAACTCTAGTCTTCAGATCCCTTTGCGACGCCTCCTCACTCCCGAGGCGCTTGACGCGCCAGCTACGAACCTAAGATGCGCCCTGCATCGATTCGTGGCATCACACGGCTTCACGTTCTGTGCTTGCCAACTTGAACGCCTTGACGCACTGCTGCAGTGCGATGTACCTCTCGGAATCTTCTCAAGTCGGAACGCATCCGATTGCAGCATCTCTCGAAGGATCGCGCTCAGGCTGAAGCCGTCCCCTATATTCAAGCCGCAAGAGGCACCAATTGAGATGCCCACTATTATATTTGCTTCCTCGCTGCCCGCGCCGTCCTGTCCTAATTATTTACATTCCACGCGTTCCCAACGTGGCCCCGTTTTAGCGCCTTGGATGCTCTCGCGTTGCGAACGCACCCGCACTCGCCACCGTCTACGAGCTTGCTAAGCTGCTGGGATCCCCTGACGCATCGGTTCTTCAAGTTGGTAAAATTGGACCGCATCGACTAGAGCTGCCTCTATGGAGCCCCGTGTTCGTGCCTGATTCCGAACTACACCGCTGCAGAGTAATGAGCAAGAATCTGCCTATTACTTCGGCCCTCGTCTACCGAGAAATGACAACATCAGCAAGACTATTTCCAGAACTTCGTCAATCTATCAAGAAAAGAAAGAAGCGCCATGGCCATTAGGGCAGTGCGGTGCACAGCATCAACGACAGTTCCCCGTTCCCTCTCCGACCTCTGCGCCCCGCTCACCATGCCATTCTTCGCCTCCAGCTCTGGGGCGCAGATAAATGGTGGCAATTTCTATGATATCGGGGGGAATATGAATCTCCAGAGCCTCGGGCAGCCAGAGACCGATCCGCTGATGGCCCTTCACTTGGGCACGACTCCGAATACCAATCGTCCGTTGCTGGGACCAGACCGACGCGACCGACACGCGGGGTCTGCGAGGATGCTGCCGTATGGTGCGTTCCACGCTCGTTCGGGTTGATATATACGTTTAACGCGACGGAAGATATTTCCCGCCGTCCGCAGATTGAGCGACATTCCGATGACCTCCATGGGCCTCCTACGACGACCGAAACGACGTTGCTTTCATCGGTCTCGGAGGCTGGCCCGATCCCGGAGATTGCCGTATCCGCGTTTTTGCCCTTGGATCTCGAACTCGATCAACCGTCTGCAAGAGATTACCATACAACCAACAACGATCCATATCCTAGCCCGGCGAACCATAGGCTCAGCGAGTATCCGCCCGTGCGTCGCCCAGTTTCAGAAGAAATTTGGTCGCCTTTCCCCGACAATCAGGGTTGGTCTACGACAACCTCATATGTGTTAGTTCCAGCACCGTCAAATCCTTGTCTATCTCAGTCACCTTACGAATATGGAGTTCAGTATCTTTCCAGCACGACCTGGGGTGGGTCCGGATTGGGAGAACTGCCCAGCAATCCTTACCCTCCGCCTGATCTCACCGGTGATGCCGGTGAGCATCCCCTGGCTCTGTCTGCCTTTCCTGCCTGGGATCGTCCTCGACACGAGCCTCAAACCAACATCAACGGTGGGACATTCATAAGCGCCCATGGGGACGTGAACCACATACAGCGCCACGGCGAACCAGGTGAGCGGCCTCTCTGGCATCGAGAATGCAACTAAATTTCCGAAGGCCTACATATCCTCTATGGTGCAGCAGCCAATGATGCCTCCCACGATGCAGGAGAGAGGTACCCACAGCCCCAGTGCCATCCTAAAACCCGGACGCAGATGTTGGATGATCTTCATGCCTGGTCCTCCGAGCCCAATCCAAAGCGCAGAATGCTTTGGCTGCACGGTCCCGCCGGTGCCGGGAAATCCGCCATCGCACAGTCCTTCTGCCAGAGGCTAGAGGCAGAAGGCCGCCTCGGCGGAAGCTTCTTCTTTAAACGCGGACATGTTTCGCGCGGAAAGGGCAACAAGCTGTTCCCAACCCTTGCATATCAACTGGCCGTTCTGCTCCCCGAATTCAAGTGTGTCGTCTCCGAGTGCGTGGAGCACGAGCCATCACTCATCTACAAATCTCTCTCGACACAGCTGCAGCGGTTGATCGTGGAGCCATATCGAGACAGTACTCCCTCTCAAACCATTACCATAGTCATCGATGGACTCGATGAGTGCGAAGGCCAAGAGGTTCAACAGGAGATCTTACGCTCATCGGGAATTCCTTCCTCGAATCACATCTTCCTCTTAGCTTTCTCATTGCCAGCAGACGGGAACCTCACATTGACGAAGTTTTCCGAGAACCGTACCTGGCTGGTTCCCATCGTCCTTTGAACATCAAGCAATCATTCGAGGATGTCCGTAAATATCTACGCCATGAATTTGCCCGCATTCATCGGGAGCACCAAGAAACTATGGGTACGGTTCCCAAACCGTGGCCTTCGGCGCAAGTTGTCCAAGGTCTTGTCGAGAAATCCTCGGGATATTTCATCTACGCATCTACGATCATCAAGTTCGTTGATGATAAAGACTTTCGCCCGACAGACCGTCTCGGCGTCATTTTGGGCATCACAGCATTGGACGCTGGGTCTGGATCGCCGTTCAGCGCTCTCGACCAACTGTACACTCAAATCCTCTCTGACGTCCCTGCACGGCCTCAAGTTGTCAGAATTTTAACTTTTGTTGCTGCCGGCCTGCAGCACTCCACAGTGGGTATTCCCAAAATTGAACAGCTTCTCCAGTTGCGGTCAGGGGACGTGCGATTGACCTTGCGGCGCTTGCAATCCGTGATTGAATTACCGTTGACGGAGGATGCGCCGCTCACTGTACACCATGCTTCATTCCTCGATTTCCTCTGGGACCCATTGCGCTCAGGCACCTTTTGCGCTTCGACCTTCGAGCACCGCGCAGACTTGGCCCGCCATATCCTCACGGCATTTTCAAACGCGCACACTGATCCGTCGCTGAATCGAAATGGCGGTCATGTCGCTTGGTATTGCAATTCATCTCGGGCAATGAAAATTTGACTAAATCTCCATATTGCAGGGAACTTGGCAAGCCTGCCCTCAAAGCGGCTTGGCCGTCTCCTGATCTTTTGTCTCTGTTCCGATCCTTGAATCCAGATTTTTTCTTTCACAAATCGTACCGCGAATTTCATGAACTGGTAGCTATAATCTTGGCTTGGCTGAAAGTAAGTCGTACTTAAATTCAGTCGAATTTTCTGTGATTGACCCTAGCTGTAGACAGCTCAGCCACTGCCTGAGGATTTGATCCAGCTTTGGGAGGACTACCGGTTCATCCGTCAGTGTGACCATATTTGGTCTCAAATTCCAAAATCTGCATTTACCAGTACACACCAAGAACCACAAAAGTTCTATAACATCTTATCACAAGCCCCCACGCATCTTCTGGAAATTCTTCGCGCATACAGCGTTGCTAGCCATCACCATGCATTTTTCAACGAAGCTGTTCCTGACACCGACTCGCTTTTCCACATTCGACTTTGGGTAGATCTCTCATGGGAAGACCTGAAGGCTGCTCTCCGCCCTCTTTCCAAAATGCTAGGCGAGGATGAAGAAGGGATTCGTCGACTGTTAATTGCCGCGTCAGATCTGACAATCTGTCAGGAGCTTCAGTTCAACTCGGGATTGCAGGACGTCGATATCGTCGGCCGGTGTCTACGCATTGTGAGGAAAATTGAGGCTCATGAATTACCCTGGCACTTCATGTGAGTCAATTCTCATGCATTCGGTGCAGGACCATCCCATGTAACACGTACTAGGCCATCTAATGTGGCGTGGAGTCGCATTTTGAGATCATGCAAACCTTGTCCCGACCTTCTGCGCGAAATTGAGATTGCCGCCTCAAGTATTGTCCTTGACTGGGAAAGTTTAGACAATACTTTGCAATGGCTCAAGGTAAATGTTTTATACCGCACTGCGAACCCATTCATTTATAACATATTCAGAGTTTCCCTCATCGGCCACGTCAGTTGATCGAACACTTTGAAACCATTCCTCCGGGAAATATTCTTTCCAGACGGAAGATCTTTGCTCACAAGGACGAGGGGTCGGTTCTCTCGTCTCTTCATTGTACTTACCTAGTTAATACTACTCGTACTTCTTAACTTAAGCATTTTACTGACTAGTACTTATGCCAATTGTCAATTGTGACTTGCAATGGGCAGCCCATAAAGACCTTCACCGAACGGTGAAGACAGGAGGGTTTTGTTATTTCAACTAGGATTGCAATATCAGGCCGAATCCTGCCGTATAGACATATATGGTCGTTCAGACGGACATTATATGGTGCCTTAGAACCTGACGGCTATATATCGCAATATACGGCACTGTCCGGCCAGATATGTCAATAATGATTTTTCAGACATTGCCTCCGAGAGTCTGCGCGGGATTTGTGAACTAGTAGTGAGTTAAAGGAGTTATAAAGACGCGGTGATTCCACCATTCATCAAAACGTGGGCTTTGAGGTGGGTATGGGCCTGGTGGTGGAATGGTAATACACCTACTTTCCATATGTACTGTAGTACTAGTATGACGAGTTTCCGCAGGTGGTCTTTGTTTGAATCAAGGTCAAGCCATGTACCATTGAATTGTACCCTTTCAAAAAATTGATTTCATTCTCTCTTCCTTCTAATACCTAGGCACGTCTCTGTTATTTACCACATGTACACATTCTCCCGGCTGACGGATTACTGCATTTTTGATATGCTCAAAAAATCGAGAGGTGTTCAAGTTGGGAGTTTCAAGTTCAAGTTCAAGTTCAAGTTCACGCTCCCGACTCTCGCTACGGTTTGGCATTCCTTCGCTCATAATCTCCCGTTCCGGTTCATACACATCCTTAGAACCGTACCTGCACCTCTCACGAGAAGCCACCCCTCAGAAGCACTGAAAAATTGAACCGACTTCCTTCCAGTCGGTCGGTGACGTGCTCGTGATGCGAACCTATCCAAGATGAAACTCAGCTATGGTTGGAAAATCTGGATCGTGCGGCTATTCACGTCAGAAGAACAATATATCAGTAGCACCCCATCGTTCGTGAGATGGTACAAGAAAACACAGACAGGGCAGGGTTCCGCGCGAGACCTCGAGAGGTCGCTCACAAGGAAAACAGGACAGTATGAGCCGGGGCACGTCGAGGGACGACTGGATATAAGTTACTGCGCGTCGCCCGCAGGATACAACCCTGCCACGACTCGGCTGGCCATCCGCGCCGAGCGCGAAGGGAGCCACGCCCACGAAAAAGAATCGCTACGGGTCCCGAGCGCCGACAAATGCATGTACACACCGCCAACGCACGCTGAGAGGGATCACTTGAAAATTGAGACACGCGAAGGGAGAGAAGACACAGGTATGCCCCACAGAGGGGGAGGACGTGGATGAAGTGCGTACGCGCACGACCCCGCCCAAACTTCATCACAGTGCACGGTAGAGGGCGGAGGGCGTGAGCACCACTGCAACATCAAGCCCAAGTCACAGCGGCAGACCCATACGCAGACGATGAACGCTCCCCCGTTCCGTACGCTGCACAAGCTGCGTGATTTGTAAAAAACGGAACGGCTTACCTTCACATCATAAGATGATAAAGAAGAGGAACCGTCTCAACAACGAGGAGCTTACACATGCATTCTTGTCATACGCCAGCACTGGTGCCAGGTGGGTCGTCGGAGATCTGGAGCGCACCGCCTACAGCCCCGGGAGTGAGACTCAGAGAGAGCTGAGAGGATAGGCAAGCGAAACGCAGTATAACACCTATTTCGCGTCAGTCCTAACATCCGCCAATGGGGAAACGAGTGATGCGCGCGCCTTTCAGATGGAAGCGCTCACGACAGGCTCGCGATGAGCTATCCCCACCGCCCGCCTCCGCCGCCTACATGCTACATGCCACTCATCTGGAACCAGGGCGTTCGGAAGAGCGCCTCCTTGTCCTTGGGGTGACGCGGAAGCCGAACGAGAGGCTGAAGACTGGTGGCCTTCTTGCGCAGGCGCCGCGCCGCTTGCAGGACCATGCCGTCGGTATATGCGTTGGAGGCATCGTTGAAGAGCTTTCTTACGGTGCCCTGCAGAAAAGGGCGAGCTTTAGGCTTAGAGACACTGACAGTGAGACGAGACGTTGCCCTATCACGTGCGGTTCCTGAGTTTCTCACTAAACTTCGTGACTCAGTTGTCCGACTCATCGAGTCTGAGACTGTCAAGGCAACCGATTTGCACTGCCACCTTTGTCCCATCCTTTCCTCTCGACCACTCTGAGTCCATCCATGCACGACCTGCGCCTCCCCCTTGAGCTAATTGGCGCGATTCTCGATCAGCTCGACCGCGGCAGTTTTCTAGCCTTGCGCAGTGCAAACAAGGCCTTCAATGCCCTCACGACGCCGCGTGCATTTCACGAACTTATGGTGACAGACACTGTCGAAAGTGCAGATGGGTTGCGTGGGATTCAATCAACCTTTGCCATCGCGAATTATGTAACATCTATCGTATTTCGCGGCTCCGCGCCAGGTATGCCACCTCATTCCAATGCCATTGTCTTTTCTGAGATTCCCCTTTCCTCGGGACAGAGTTCCCGGAGAACGATCTCACAGGCCCTGCAGCTGAATACGATACCAAGCTCGCGGCTGTGCCCTCAGCGTTCGCGGGGCTGTCCAAACTCCCACAGCTCGTATCCTTGAGATTCGAATTCAACGACGACTGCAACGAGGAGGACTGGGATACCACAGAAAACCCTTCATACTTTTTTCGAATGCAGTGTGCAATTCTCCAAGCGGCCGTCAGTGCCCCTCTGCCGGCGCTCAAGTCTCTAACGTTAACAAACCTGATTGCCCTGCCATACGCCTTGTACGAATCGCAGGCATTTGCAGAGTTCCTCCGGCCGCTCGAAGCACTTTCTATCGACGTGAGCGGCCCGGACGACCTCTCCGAGGGCATCTTCGCGTCGACTGCGCTGGTTGAATTTTGGGAGCAGATGGCGCCGATACTATGTGCCGCACAGATACATTCTTCCTCTCATTCTACTCCGTCGCGCTAACACACCACGCACTTGCAGTCTGTCTCCTCGCTCCGCTTAGCGAGCAATGGGCTCATCGGCATTACCCCCAACCTCACCTTCCCCACCACGCCGCTTCCAAACCTGACCTCCCTCTCCCTCACAAACGTCTGCTTCCATTCAGAGGACTTCCCCGGCTGTCCAGAGAGCTTCATTCTCCTCCACAGCGCCCACCTCACACACCTCACGCTGAAAGACTGTCCGCTCAATGGGTATGATCAGGTGTGGGCCCGCTCGTGGGCAGCGGTGCTTGCGAACCTCGAGGTGAAAATGCAGGCGCTGCGATCATTTTCGATAGGGGGAGATAAGGCCCTGGAGTACACCTACGAGGACATGGGGTGGGGATTTATCACGCTGGACGCGGAAGAGCTGGGGATCGATGGAAGGATGGACCAGCCGGCGCTTCAGGCTCTCGTGGCCACCGTCGAGGCACGGAATTTGGGCAAGGAGACGCAGGGGTAACATTCCTGAATGGTGGATTCGGAGTGCTTGACGCCGCTGCTTCTCAGTAGGCTCGAATCCAGCCTGTGGTTATATTCCATTTTCAAACTTGCCGAGTCGGAATCAGCGCACTTCTTTTCTACGAAATGGGGGCTGG
The DNA here is from genome assembly GCA_029289555.1 of Mycena latifolia. NCBI lineage: Eukaryota > Fungi > Basidiomycota > Agaricomycetes > Agaricales > Mycenaceae > Mycena > Mycena latifolia. The sequence continues at coordinate 29,055 of JARJLE010000116.1, read as the reverse complement.
AGGCTGAATTCGTAGTGAATCGGACCATGAGCATCTCACATGTAGTTCTATTCGCTAATTACCCTGAGAAAAACATAAATTGAAAGCACACATCTGGTTATTGCAACCAAGAATAAACGCGGACCAGCATAATTAATTTTTCTGCGCGGCAGTGGATTTACCCGTAATTCTGATGGCTCCCACGGTTCAACCGTCCTGTTTATTCTCGTGTTCACTCACAGTTATATGGACGACTATCCTGCATCACAGTAAATCAGATGCTAAGCAGGTAGGTAACCTAATTTTATACGGCCTGGTCCGAATAATGAACGCCAATGTGGGTAGCCGGCATCAGACGAACACGCAGTCACATCAGCACGAAACGTCGCGAGTCCCACTCACGATCAACTGAACCCCGCTATCAAATACATGGACATTGGGACTCACGAGTCCCACTCCCACTCTTCTCGTTGTTACTCCCATGAACACAACCATGGGTTGTATTTGCAACAGATCCCTGTGTTCCCCATCATCAAATGGTCGTTGTACAATTGGGGCCATCTGACCGTCCCACGGATTCCGCTCCTGCTCTAAGCCGCGCGGGCTGGATACGGACACGCTGTGTCACCTTCCCCTTCGGGGAGTGCAGTTACTGGGTCTGTCACCGTATCTATCACCTTGCCGCGTTGGAGGTGTGTTTTCCATCCTACCCTCTAAGAACTGTCCGGGAAAAAGATTGAACACATGGGAAGTTTCATATACTGCAAAGTACATAGTCCGCCCAATATTTTCCAATAGTTCGGAGTGAGAGGAGGGCATGGCACTTTCACCTCCCTCGCGTGTTCTAAGGGTGGCTGTCCACGAGTGCGGATCACCCGCGAGCGAGTTGATCCGTGAGAAAACCCGCGGGTTTTCGTCAAAGTCTCGTACTCGTGGGTACCGTGACCACGGGTTTTTCACGGATCCGAGTTCAGATTCCATTAGTAATAGAAACTTTTTCAACATTGTGAGTACTCACGCCATTTTGAGCAGGTGAAGCGTATTTTAATCAAGGTCTCCAACCCAGATGCAGCAGTTCAGGTATTTTGAACGTCATTATGGATGGAATGATATCTTTCCATGACATATATAGACAAACTCATTTTCGGTGATAACACACATAAAACAGCAGAAAACCCGAAGGTACTCACAGGTACTTGCGAGTTTGGAAACTCACAGGCACTCAGATGACCTGCAGGTTTTATACTCGTGGATCCGGGTTCCGTATTTTCTCTCGCAGGTCGCCACTGCGGATCCGGGTCACCCACGAGTATTACCGGATTTGTATTAGGGTCATCTACAAGTCCGGCAATTTTTTTTCATCGGCTTGTCCATCTCGTATCCCTTGGCTGTTTTACAAGGCTATGAGTGAATAATACATGAAGCGATACCGGAAGAAACCAGAAAGAAGTAGGCTCAAGTTGGAGGAAGAAAATAAAACTCTGGAGCATTCGGCGAAAATCACCGGTGACAGACACGGTGACGGACCCAGTTACTCACGCCCTGACAGACCTTGGCCCGCCGTGGGAGGTAGTAGACATACACGCGAATAAGAGGCCCACAATTGGTATCAGATACCAGTAATAAGAGGCATCGCGTCATTATTGTCCACAACCCCCACCATGTCGCCCGCGCACTCAGAGATCCCGCTCCTGGACTTCACGCTCGTAGAGCGCGACAGGCCCGCGTTCATCGCGCAGCTACGCGGCATGCTGATTAACGGCGGGTTCGTCTACCTCGCGCAGACCCCCGTGCCGACGGAGATCGTCGACAAGATGGTCGACTCCACCGCCAAGTTCTTTGCGCTGCCGCCCGATATGAAGGACTCGGTCGACATGAACTACTCTGCGCATTTTAATGGGTACCTGCGCAGAGGCAGCGTCGAGAACCCCACGCGTGAGCAATTTAACTATGGCGACGACAGCGTGTCCCCGCATGAGGAGGGCACGCCGGAGTACCACAAGATTCACGGAAGCACGCCTGTGAGTGTACTTACATCTCACTATTTCTTGTCGTGGCTGATTGCGGTCCTAGTGGCCAGACGACGCTTTGTTCCCCGGGTGCCGCGCGGCAATGGCGGACTATTACACGCATCTTAAGAACCTGAGCCTTCAGTTTACGGTTTATGTCGCGGAGGCGCTGGGCCTCGCACCAGACGCATTTGAGTCGCTGTTTGAGCCGGACGTCTCCAAGCGCCAGTTGCGGTGCAAGATTCTGCGCTACCCTACCTGTCCTCCATCCACGACAGGGTTCGTGGCGCACACCGACTCGAACTTCCTGACATATGTGAGTACGCCGGATTTTGTTAACCGATCAAAGCGCTAATCTTATTGTGGCTCGCCAGCTCTTGCAGCCGTCCGATGAACCGGGGCTTGAAATTCAGAGGCCCTCCGGGGAGTGGTTCTCCGCTCCGCCCATCCGAGGGACGTTCATAGTCCTTATTGGAAGAGGTGCGAGAAGATTTGTATTTCTGCGCGCGATTTAACGCGGTTTCTCGGGCAGTGTTAGAAAAGGTTACGCATCGGCTGGTGAAAGCCCCCATGCACCGTGTGGTGTCGCCAACGCAAGGCACGCGTTACTCGGTCGGTTTCTTCCAGGGCGTGGCGATGGATACGCGAATTGCCGATGCAAAATTTGAATGTACGTATTTTAATTATCTCAGGATCCAAGCAAAGACGGTCTTAACCTTGTGATTAGTCCCGCAGGAGCTTCTTGATATGAAGCGCGCGCGCCAAGAGCGGGAGGGCGATACCGCGGAGTGTGAGTTTGTCCTGCTTTGAAGCGTAGTATCTTGATGTGCTGAGAACCCGTGCAGTCCGCTTTACAGAGACTGACCACATGCCCGCGGGTGAGGTGGTGTTGAATTTCAAGCTAAAGGCGCACCCCCTGGTGGCGTACAAATTCTATCCGACTTTGTTCCCCAAGTTCTACCCCGATGGGCTGCCTGCGAAATATGTCAACGCAGTTCATTAATTATGTGCGCTTGTACCCACTGTTCTTGTATCACATAAGTCATCAAGTTCATCGCGCATGATGTCGATGTCGAGGCCACTGAGCTGGAGACAATATTTGGTTCCCAGCATACGAGATAGCGAGCGGCTGAAAATACATGCAATCAATATAAAGCCATACGCAGATGGCGATGGATGCGGTAGGGATTTGGCGAATCGATGATGAGAGGAAAGCGTGGAAAACCTGAATCGTGACGCGCAGATTGAAACTCGGCCGAAACTCCGCTCTCGTCCACCATCAAGGGGATTGCCTCTAGCTCAACATCTCCTTCACTGCTCGCCTTTGGAGGTAATCCTCATCGAAAACTGGTTCAGACTGACCATATTCAAGATTTCTTCCGAAGGCCTTGTCCACCATCCTTTGTCCGCTCTGGCCTCGCATCATCGTCATTGTACGCTCGGCAGAGCCCATTCACTTTGTATGAGAGCCAATGGGAGCCAATGAGAGCGCGCGACGCGTCATGGCCATGAATGGCTCGTGTGGTATAAACTTTTTGTCCAGGCGCGTATCCGTCCTTCTTTTCGCGCTTTGACTGACCTTCCACGAGTCACGGCGCTGTTGTTCCTTGTATCGTTGAGCGAGTACGATCAGATGTTGTACGAGGACGAGAGTGTGGTATGTGTCGTTTGCCTCCCGAATTGCTCTTCCGCCCTCATGGCCTTCCGTAGAACCGTATGCAAGAATCCTATTTTCATAAAAGAGGGTGGCACCGATCGTCTAGTACACGGTATGTCACGATAAATACTGGTTTACAATTTACCGCAGAAAATGGCTATACATACATAGCGGGTATAGGTAGCAGCCAGCCCAAAAACAAAAATCGCATCGCTCTTAAACCTTTTAATAGTTGGTCGGGGCGATCTGACTGCCAGTGTCCGAGTATTCTGACCGACTCGGTGAGAAATTGGCCTGCGGCTGAATAGACTTTGGGGTGATAAAGACCGTGTTGGCCCGAGTAGAACCTAAACTGTGACCAGGCTTGAATGCCATCGAGCTCACGACCCCAGTGCTGGATGCGGTCCCTTTTCTAGATGCATGGGAGTTGACCATGCGGAAGATGACGAGGAGGGGTCCGAATAGCTATGTGGAGATCATGAGACACAGTGGAAAGCGAGAATAGTAACACTTGCAGATCCATATGCAGCGATACTCTCCACCCAGCTCACCACATCCTGAACACCACTCGCAAACGCCGCCATCCACACCAGTCTGCACGTCGACGTAATAGCGGACGACTCGACAAAGATCACTGCAAGTCGTCCATAAACCCTTTGGTGACTCGCGCCGAGGACCTCGACATTGCTGCGGTGGAACATGAGTTTGCCGGCGATGAGGCATGTGGCGATGACGTCGAAGACGACGGAGGAGATGAGGGAGGCCTCTGTGTATTTTTCGCCGAGGTCGAGGGCTCGTTGAATGTCGACGACATATAGTCCTGGAAATTAAACATTCAATTTGATTTCAGAAAAATGGGTGTCAGAAGGTCGGGCTCACCCCAGTTGGCTAGCATCCAGAACGGCAAGGGGATGAGGTACCACGCATGCTGTCTCCAGACAACATACACTCTATAAAGCTACCGACCCACCAAACCCACATCAGCACTTGAAACTTTCACGATCGGAGAATGGAACGCACCAACAAGAGATCCGCAGCAGCCAGGATCAAAAACAACGAGCTACAATCGATATAGCCGGGTAGATTCGCAGCATCGTCCGACACCAGCCCGAGTGCGCCCTCGATCTGCGCCGCGTCGCCCCATATTCTTGCCATGGCGAATATCCAGGATGCGCAGTGGGTCACGAAGAGGTAGATGTAGATGGGCACGTCTGCTTTCGAACGTATGCGCTTAGGGGAGATGAGGTAGTACAGTGCGACGAAGAAGACCATGACATAGGCCGCTGTTCAACTTGAAGTTGAGAGTGTGCGTCTCGAAGGGTAAATGTGGGTTGAGATGCTTACTTTGGAGGGAGGTGGCCAGGACGGCCTTGGGGAGGAGCTCAGCTGCGTTCGGGTACCCATACACCGCTGAAATGTTGGGTTCGGAGGACGGTGTGGGGGAGGAGCTCGGCTGCGCTGGGGTACTCATACAGGGCAGGTGAGGGGATCAGATGAGATGTGCTGGCAGGGTAGGTAGGTAGGTAGGTAGGGATTGGGGCACTGCGAAGCAGTGTCACTCTCTTTACATGTTTGTTATATGGAAAGGCCGCACCGCCACCGGTTCCACGTCTGGGCCCTGGATCCAAAGTTAGAGCTTGATAATCGAACTTGGGATACACCTAGCAGAAGTAGCTGAATATCCTGACTCGGAACGCAGAGTATATTTGCTATCCATCCCGCTTTCGCAGAATCAGAAAGCGCTCATCATGATCACCGCTGGCAGATATTCTCCGGAGATTAAGTTACCATCTTTATATTTATAAAGCGACCGATTCGGTATTCAGGTGAAGGCCCGCGGCCATTGTACGCGTGCGCAGATCTCGAATATGTGCAGATCTCGAATTCAGCCCCACCGCAATCAATTATGCGCAACTCCGGTGTTCTGTTCTCGGATTCAAACCGATACTTATTCGGCGTGAGTTCGGGTCAAAGTCAAGGTGGATATGACCTGAGAAAACGCCAAGCAGCTCCAACAGGAGATTGCGGAGGTTCAAATAGCGTAGGAACCGTATACCTTTAAGAAGAAGGTACCGTGCGTCTACGTAGGACGTTTTGAGGAACTGCGGGCTCCCTTAGGTTCCGTGGAATATATTCATCCTTCTGCCCTGATCCTGATTAACTGCTCCCGCCTAACTGTGTTCGAGGGTCTAACTTTGCAGCGGCAGTGACCGGGCATCAGGAAAAAAACCACGAGCTACGAAGGTATGTAGCACTCCATAGCACTCCATAGCTCCATAGCTTGTGTGTTTTTTCCTGATGGGCGCTGTTCTCACGGTGGATATGTTGTGTCAATTCACTCAACATTTCATTCGTATCAACCTGAATCGACAGCTATGGCATATATCGTTCACAAATTTCAAGGAATCCGAGAACGGTTCACGCAAGCCTGAGCGCATTCACCGCGATTTCAAGAGTTTTATGTTAGCTGACACACATCGTAGATTCAGTAACAGCGCCGGATTCCTCACAAGATGCTATTCTGAGACTCCCAATCAGCCTTTCAAAACGCGCGCTACGAATCACTTTCTCACCTGTGGATGTGAATGCAATGGATTCACATGTCCCCACCTGGTACGGGTGTTTGAGGTGTCCGCGCCGTTCCCGGAGAGATAAATTCTAGACTTGGTGAACTTCCTTTCTGAATGATAAATCAGAAAAATGCGTCAACTCAGAATACACGGTGTTCTGAGAGGTTTCACTCCTTGATTGAAAGATTATGCACTGCGTTCAGGGCCTCAGCCTGCCGACATGTGCTGACGTCTGCTGACGTCTGCCGACGGGGCTCCGCGGAGCCTGTCGACATCAGATCAGCACAGCTGTGCCGATCTGTGCCGACGGTTTGTCGACGTCTGTGTGCGCGGGGTCGACCAAGCCTGCCGAGCTCTGCCCCGAGCTCCATGCCCAGCTCACCACTCCTCAACCAGCAGACGGTTGATACCAAAGGCAGCTGCCTGGTAGAGACGTACGTAAATACAAATTTAGAATAGATGCCGAGTAGAGCCCCTCCATAAATAGCCTAACTTTGCCGAGACTGGCTCACGACTCCTCGTCGGCCGCTCGCCGCTAGCTTCGCTGTCACTGTGCTCCTGCATTCATCCAGTTTCCAGATGAAATGGACATATGCTTGCATGGTGCTCACCACGGCAATTAATCCAGGTGACATCAGCCAGCGGCTACTTCTACCACCGGAGGGCATCAAAGTGATGGCGGCAACTCACGGCACTCACAGCCAGGGCAAATTCAGTCGAGGTAATGTGTAGTTTGAGACTCAGTGCAGGCTTCTGAACAAAGGCAGACGTCGGCGGAGCATGCCGACGCCCAGGTCTGTCGACATCTGCCGACGGGGGGGTCGACAGAGGCTCTCTGCCGACGGCCCCCCGAACGCAGTGTATGCGTGTCCGTCTGACACCTTTCCCACTCCGCCATCAACCCTCTACCGCCGCTGCCAGAGTTGATTGGTGGAGCAGCCGGCTTCGGAACTACTTGTAACCCTAGAAATAGAAATTCCAGAACTCGTAAGACCACACTATCGCCTGGTACCTTCCCTCGCCCCCATTCGTCTCCTCGCAACTCATACCTATGGCTTTCGGAATGATCCTCATCACATTTGCAGCAATTGCGCTCCCTATCTGCCTATATCTGATATATCGTCAAAGGCTGTCTAATTCTTTCCCGCTCCCTCCGGGACCACCGCGCGATCCAATCATTGGGCATCTCAGGCATATGCCCTCTACCAACCGGGCCGCAGTCTTTCATGAGTGGTCTAAAACTTACGGTCGTTACCTCTTCTGACTCCGCCGTGCGTCTCTGACTCTCCGTCGCAGGCGATGTCATGTACCTAGAAGTCCTCGGGAACCCAATTATTGTCCTCAACACCGAACAAGTCGCGGCTGAACTTCTGAACAAGCGAAGTGCCATCTACAGCGACAGACCGCGGTTCATTCTATACGAGATGTCAGCTTCAAATTCATTTGGGTCCCCCAGAACGTACTGAAATTCATATTCTTCGAGGATCCGATGGTCAACAACCCTGAGCCTCATGCGATACGGGAAACGGTTCACCTTGCATCGGCAGCTGCACCAGTCGTACTTGAGTCGCCACAACTGCCTCGAATTCCGCGACATGCAAACCCAGGAGGCGCAAAGCCTGGTCGAAAATCTCCTCGCGGCTCCTCCGTCGGGGTACAGCAAGTTCATCAACAGGTAAGCCTCCTTGGCTTGTCCATGGGAACCAAAGAGAACATCCGCATTGCGTAGATTCTCCACGGGGGTCATCTCGCAGATTGTTGCTGGCCACAGAATCTGCGCCGACGATGACCCGTACATGCAGACCACTCAAGCTCTGCGGGAATCGCTCGGACGCGCGGGTATCCCCGGAGTCACCGCGCTTGACCTTTTCCCCTTTCGTATGTTCTTCGGAACACCCATCGCAGTTTACGCCGCCTGATACAGTGGTGCAGTGAAATACCTACCCGAATGGTTCCCTGGGTTCAAGTCCGGGGCAATTGCCAGGGAGTGTAGACCGGCGCTTCAGCGACTGTATGATTTTCCTTTGCAAGCCGTCCGTGCTCAGATGGTGAGTTAGCCGACAAGCTCTGGTAACCGTCCCTGGTCCATTTTCAAACATAAATGGAATAGGAAAGCGGAACAGCCAAACCATCGTTCTTACAGAGCCACCTGGAACACATGAAGGAGACGGAGCCACAGAACTACGACGACGTTAAATGGGCGGCGGCGGCGATGTTCGGATCGACGGTAGGCCGTTATGTTCGATATTTCTGAACATTCAGGTAACGAGGCCGGACGAGTAGATCTGGAGCTCAGTAACCGTCTTCGTCCTCGCAATGCTTTTGCACCCGGAATATCAAGTCAAAGGCCAACAGGAGATCGATTCCGTAGTCGGAGCTGCAGGGCGGCTGCCCGGCTTCGAAGACCGCGGGCAACTCCCCTTGGTGGAATGCATAATGCAGGAGACGCTTCGGTTCGTGCTCAGAGTTTTTGCCGCCTGAAAGCTGCTCCTGAGGTCGTGGTTTCCAGATGGCACCCGCCCACCGAGCTAGGTCAGTGCAGGGATTTGTCGATTTCTGATAAGGGTTGAATTATTGAATATCAACTAGGCGTACCGCACGCACTGATGAAGGACGACGTCTACGAGGGAATGTTCATCCCCAAGGGGTCTACCGTGTTTGCGAACATCCGGTGAGACTTCCACTTATCCCCAGAGACGACCATCTCTGATTGACCGATCGTGTTATAGCGCAATGTCCCTCGACGAGAGAACATATTCAACACCCAAGCAATTCTTCCCGGAGCGGTTTCTCCCGGAGCCACGCGGGAGAGGGGAACCGCATTTCGCCTCGGTGTATGGGTTCGGGCGGAGGTACGTGGCATTTGAGTCTGTTCCCATGCTGTCCACGGACCGTTTGACGCAGAATTTGTTCGGGCCAACACCTCGCGGACCAGAGCCTGTGGATCGCCATCGTGTCGATCTTGGCGAGCTGCACGATATCTACGGCATTCGATAAGAACGGGTGTGCAATTGTGCCGGAGGCCAGTATGAGCGATGGGGTATCGAGGTCTGTAACTTGCCCCGCAGTGGGTGAAGGGTTCTGACGAAACTTGGCAGCCATCCAGACGACTTTCCTTGCATAATTTCTCCGCGTGATCACAAGTTGGGGCCTGCAGAATGAGCGAGAGGCCGTCGCCTCTACCAGATGAATTATCGAGGTTCACGGGCGATCGACTGCCACATGAATACATAATCGAGCGTGCCCCCCACTCACCAAGACGCGCCTCTGCAAAACAATGTGAACAGTCGCAGACCCACTCAAACTCAAACCCACCTGTCGTTTGTGTTGGTCGCGTTCTGTGGAATGGAGATCTGTTCGTAATCAGATACAACATCGCACAGGCCATTCGTTAGGAAACTGACTTTCGCCCACGAGATTCTGGATGAAGTCCTGAGTCGTTTGCGGTCGGTGTGGGTTACGATGTGATTGAACGCCTTCATATCCGACGCGTGCAGCTCGGAAACCTGTTGCAGAAGCTCAATAAGGCAGAGAATGGCACTCGCTGAACAAGCCATGAAATATCACGTTCGCACCACTCGCTGGTCAGCTTCGGGTCGTCCTGGATGACTTCAGACACGATTTGCTGCAGATGTAGTGGCCACTTTACATTTCCGGTGAGGAAATTGGGGATGGTGGGTCCAGGTAAGATCATGATGTAGCGCAGCGGCGAGGACAGGTTCCGACACAGAATTTGGAGCGCGGCGTGTCAGACGCCGTCAGTGCATTATTGCGGGTCGCGAGTCAGCTCGTCGATGTAAAGCGTAAATCATTGGATGGATGAACTATTGAATTGGTTTCTCCAGGTTGGCGTGGTGTCTGAGCCGCTGAGCAAATGGGATAATCAGCAATCACCAAGGACAAGCAGCTCATCTGTCCGCTTACACCGGAAGGCCCCGACTCCAAGAAAAAAGAGCCCCGGACTTACGTTGCTTGAGCGTTGCGTGAGAATTCGGGGCAAGACTGTCAATTACGAGGCTGTGCAATGACTGGTCTCGCAAACGACGAAAAGCAGCCACTGCTGGAGAAAGACGCGGTCGAGGACGAAGACCACGATGCGAAGACTCTGGAACCTGTAGACCCCGACCCAGCCGCTACGCCGCCACGGCCACCGGCATTCTCCTGGCGGACACGTATTCTCTATCTCCTGCTCATGGTCGCCGTTCTATGGCTCGTCCTCCAGAAGACCGGACCCAAGCCCAAGCCGAAGGTGGTCTATGCGAACAGGTGCGTCGCTCCCTGGGTGTGCTTGTACAGCTGCTCAGTACTGCAGGTACTCGAACGAGTTCAAATTCCGCCCCGCCGCCAGCCCAATTATCACCGAGACGCTCAAGGACGGACGGAAGCGTGTGCGGGGTGCAGCGCCTACAACTAGCAAGCCGCCGCTGCCAAAACCGACCAAGTCGAAAACGAAGAAGGGGAAGACGCGGTCTGGGAAGAAGAAACAGGCGATTGGCAAGAAGGTGAAGGGGAAAGGCAAGTAGAGATGCCACGGTGGGACTGCGTCGGTCATAGGTGAGTCGACCAAATATTTCTTCTCTTTTTACGTATCCTTCTCCTTCACTTTCGACCTTTGTTTCGTTCAGCCTTATTCTGAATACCTTCCTTGTATCCGTCCTTAAATTTATACAGATATCTTGTGAGCGCGATGCTGAATCAATACAAGGATGAAACACTGAGTCTATTGCGACTGTAATTTGATCGTCATTGCAACTACAGCTTCACAATACACATCAATTCCCCAGTTTCCGTCATCGCGGTTCAAGTCGAATCCTTCCAAGAGGGTCGCCGCTAGCTTGAGCTCGTCGTCGTCATTTACAAGCAAGCCCGCCTCACGCTGAGCCTGAGGCGTTGTAGGCTGTTCCATGCGCTCGGTGGGGTCGTTGTCGTTCTGCGGGGCTGGTCCCTAACCGTCAACACCATACAGCTCATTTATCTCGGTTCGACTGTCGCCAGCATCGCCAGTCCGGTAGCCACCACGGAGGGCAGCTTCACGACTGAGCTCGAAGAGTGCAATCGGAGTCCTGTTGCGTTCCGTTCGAACCCGGTGGTGGTTCCATGCCTCCCGGCTTCGGTCCAGCGACTCCTGGATTCGGTTTACAAACACCAGATAGAGGCACGTACTATGGATAATATTGTCCGTATCCAGGAGCTCGTTCTTCTCCAGATAGTCGAAGATTTGGCGGTATGCCTCGAGCGTGTCCTTGCGAACATCTCGCCAGAGTCGTTCAATGCGAATGTTGTGTCGAGATCTGAGCAATTGTTAGAATTCATATGGAAGAAGAAGAACTCTTGCCGCCCCCGAAGGTAAGCTCTGTGAGCATCACCCCAATGCTCAATAATGAGCCGTTCAACCTCGTTGTTCTCCGTCCCATAGTCTTCACGTATTCGACTCGGCCATCCCAACCGTGCCACTGCTCCTTTGAACAGCTCAGCCACAGTGGCCATGCGTTTGTTGGAGCATACTGCAAGGTGCACGATGAGGCGAGTACCCGTCGATGCAGCCATGCACCCAGAAGCCCCAAGGCCGACGTTTTTCGTTGCCGTCGTGGTGCCAGAGCGCATTAGCACTGCGAACTTTATACACGCGACGGCGCAGCTTCCCTGCCCATCTGCTATAGGATGAGTATCGACTTCGAGAATACAAACCGAACTAGCATTCCCATCTCATCCACTCGACGCAGACTGTCTAGATCTTGCACCCGACGATGAGGAAGGTGGATGCCGCGTGACTTGAGATGCCCAGCAACAATTTTAGAACCCACAAAGGAGTGAGTCAGCGAGATTTCAGCCACCAATTCATCGAGAGCATCATCGTCAATGTCGGAGAACAAGGGGGGTGTTAAACCGTGACCTGGCCACCGCATCGTAACCACGGACAATAATATTACCATTTCCACTGATTGCTATATTGGGTACGCTGGGCGGACCTAACCGTTCTCTCTCCGACCCAGGTACGACGATACCTTTGTACATTGTGTATATAATCTAACCGTTCTCTCTCCGACCCAGACTCAATCAATAAGTATATAACTTTAATAGGGCGGGCAGTTGAAATGCCAGCCTCCTGGAAACGCCTGTGGATGGTCGTTTGCTTGATGCCCATGGCCTTGGCAATGTCCTCGTAGCTAGCACCCAGATCGTGAAGCTGCTGGACACGAGGGAGATTCAGCTTGCAACGAGGACGGCCAGGACGGCGAGAGCGTTCCCTAGGAATTTAGGTATTGGGAGGTGTGGGAGGATTGTCAATGAAAGCCTCGAGGGGCTCGAGCAGCTGCTGAATGGCTTGAAGCATCCCGGTGCGTTCTTCTTCCGTGAGCTCCTCCAGCCCAGCGACGATCTGTCGGACTGCGCCAAGTTGGTGCGTGCTGCGCTCGACAGCAGCCAAGTGTGCATTGGGGAGGGAGTTGACTATAAACTGTGCATCCATCGAGATGCGGTCAGGTAAAACTAACCTGTCTCACAATGGTCTAAACCCAGCTCACATTCCCTTTATTGGTGTGCATCGGGGAACCAGGACTTTTACCCAATAGGTGGTGAATGAGCAGATAGCCTGAGATTATTGAATACGGTAAGTGTTGGATTGTTTACCCACTAATAGAAATGTGTCCCACACACAGCATCTTGACAGCGTGTTTGTTAGGCAACTAATGAACGGTTGTGGGTAGTTCTACTAGGCAATTTCAATGTCCTCATGGGGCTGCAGTGCACGGGAGGTGGGAACTCACTCACCATCACAAAATCCGACCCCCTTTTGTGGCGTCTGATGAGCATGAATTCCAGCACCTTAACCAAGCCCTTTGCGAGTTAAAAATTAATTGGAGCGGTGCCCAAGGTCATATCTATTAATACTGTCTGAACTACATACATTGTGGAACTTCAGTGGAAGAACAAAAGAAACAGAAAATCAACCATTCGAGTTGAATGGCTTGGGTGGGGCGTTTAGAACTCCACGCGACACGACAGAGTGCTCTGTGCATTATCGTGAGTGCCAGTGTATATAGCTCAGGGAAAATGCGATATGTATGTTACATTCACACATTAATTGTGGCAGATGATTCGACATCGTTTTGCAACATGGGTATGCATTGCAGCTCAGACCAGCGGGCACAACCATAGCACTGCCGAAACAAGAAAATAAGACTTTACGGATTGCTCTTTGCACCGGGAGAGTTGGACGCTTAAATCCGGACTCACAGGTGCAACGTGTTGGACGGGCCAGGCGCGATTGATTACACAGTTTGTCGTTCATGTTATTCAGGCCTCAATTCGGCGGCCTCTGAGCCTCTGAAGTGAGTCTCTCGGCGAGTGGATGCCGATGTCAAACAGGCACTCTCCCGGGTGGATACACATGGAGTGGAAGAAACATCTGACAGCGCTGAGGGATGTTTACGAGTACTTATGTAATCGTTTATGATCAATCGAAGATGAGGTTTTGCGCACCTCTTCACATCATGCCCCCGTTTATTTGTGTAAAGAAATTAGGTAGACTCGCTAGCCAGTCGACGTCCACTCGGTTACACACAGACGGAGCGGGACGAAAAGGGAAGGAGAACAAATACATACAATATCAGAGCAAATAATGATGGGACATCAAACAACAGGTAACCTCGTGGACGGACTGGGCCGGCACGTCGCCTGTTTTGGTGACGACGCGTTTCACCGCCATTCGAGAGGCCCTGACTTATAAAAAAACGTCGAAATTGTTTAAAAAAGTGCTCAAAGTGCCTGCATGAAAAATGGATAACTTTTAATTCCCTATCGAACGAGCTAAACATGTTTTTTGGGTGAAAAAATGAATATTACAGTGTATCTACGCGCCGTCGTCATCAGAGGCCAGCACAGCCACATTGCAAGCCTAATTCGGACGTTCCTCGCAAAGCCTCGTAATTATATAGCATTCTATGTAGTATCACATCTCTAGAGCATCCAATATACCTTAGATATTGTCCTACTGGCTCCTCATGTAATGAATACCTCAAATCTACCATTCTATCACCCAAAAAACAACTTACGCTCAATCGATAGAGAATCAAAAACTGTCCATCTTTCATTAGGACACTTCGAGACGGTTTTTGGAAGATTTCGACGTTTTTTTCTTAAGTCCGCACCTCTCAAATGGCGGGGAGATGGGCCATCACTGAAACAGGCGACGAGGGAGCCCAGCCGGTCCCCGTTGTTACATGAGATCACGAATGCCATCAATCACGGGGGCTGGCTGGTCACGAGCCTAGAAATTAGGGGCTGTGCTAATGAATCTAGTGGCTGTGTTGAAGGGAACGTAGTGGTTGTGCTTAAAAAGACTTCAACTTTTGTGACGATTTAGTGGCAGTGTTTGCTCGTGTAATCAGCCCACCTTTAGCGTGAGTTCGACCCTGTCCACCGTCAGCCTTTTAACTCCGTGGCAGGAACATAATAACGGAATGCACCTTCTCTTCTGGTCCCATACCTGACTCGTAATATCCTGACTATTAGACTTTGGGAAAAACTCATCGCAGTACATACATTATGGCCACGGTGTACATGGTATCGGTTGAGGCAGAGATCAGACATGCACGGGTGGTACTACACTGGAGCTCATGTCTGCATCCGCCACTTCTCCTGTTACTAAATCCTCATATTAGCCATCTGTTGGCAAGCGTCGGCTACTTCTTCTTCATCACTGTCTAGTTCAACAAATGCTCAGAGTCCTGACGAGCAACTCTTTAGGACGTTCCTTCAATGCCGGTATATCTTTGGTAATCAACAAACTGCTCATGCGAGCTTGGAACGCGGCCTGGGGAATTTGTTCAGAAAAAGACTTATATTTAGCTCAGATGTACCTTGGACAGAGACGAGTCTAGGACCGTGAGTGTCCGAAGTACAAGCTTGCAGACGTGTTTATTGGGGTCACCACCTCTCATGGCCTGCTTGAAGGCAACGATAGCGAACCCCATCTCAACCACGTCCCCGCTACGGAACGTCGCTGGGTCTTTCTTCACCTGCAATACTTGTTAGTCGCACAGAAGATCAGTGAGGGAATTCAGATGATATGGGAGGAAAGGGGAAGACATGGTTTTGGAAACACAGCACTGGACGCTATTGATCAATGCCCACTCCGACATTTGCTCCGTATGTGCCAAGCTGACAGGTACCAACATACCGCTCCCGGAGGGTCTCATGACTCCCTAAAACAGTTACATTTGACCTTGCAAGATACTCCTGACTGTCACGCATATGAAAAATAAGCTGCACAGGGGTACGTGCATTGTCACTCTCGCGCTTGATAAGCATCCAAATGCTGCAAATACCTAAAACCATTCTGTCTATTATCTATCCACAATATTGTGTATACCTATGGTAAGGTGGCCCACTACCGACTTACGCCCACTCATTAGTTCTAGTCGCAGTATATTCAAGCTTACTTATATCACACAGGTGGTAGCTCGCCTCGCCTCATCAGTGTGAAGCAAACAAGCGTCCACCAAGATTTTTGCCCCGAAATATCCCGTGTGCTAACCGATGCAACACTGCCCACCCCCTGTAGTATGATTCAACCACTGTGACGCTCAGCTCCATGGACTGGGACGACAATATATCCATGACGATCTTGTTTGTTCCTTAGTTGACTGCTACCAGCTTGACACCGAACCAGACTGTCTACGAAATGCTGGATGTTGCACATGAACCATGGTTCGGGAACTTGTTAGTCATAAAGACCGACGAACGCGCGATGTCCCACAGGGATTGCGCCCCAGCGGACCTCGGATCGGTGAACGACTGTGTCATGTGGTAAGTTCTCCTGCATGCACTTTAATCCATCTCATTTTGTGTAGTTTTATTCACACTGTCTTGGAGACTAAGAAGGTTGATGACGACGACGTGTAGAATTGTTTCCCTGGAGACTCTGTGCTATCTATGCATTCACTCCGTCAGTCAGCAGAAACTTGCTCGATAGCTCAATCTACCATAACCTTTACGGCGAGAATCATAACTATCATCGACTTGTGAACACAATTCGAGTGCCATGTTCTATACACTAATTTCTAATCTTCTGGAATACAAAAACATAAGTACGACTTTTGCCGGGCAACGCCATGGCCTACACCCCCAAGTACCAGATGTGATTACGACTCCGGTTCATTTGAGCGTGGTTGAAAAAATCCGTGGGACAGTAATGTGATTGAATTTTCATGTGAGAGCGAGTTAAAACGTGGGACTGTTATAAAATTCGTCAAATATTGAAGATCTAGGGGAGAAAACCATAGGTAGCACAAAATGTCGGGAATTCAGTGTCTACAAGTGCAACATTGTGCCATTGTGATAACCACCGATCCTTGAGAGTCTGTATCGAGGCGAAAGAGGAATAATGTACGCACAGTTGACGGTCCCACGTTGTGATTTCGTCATGAGCCAAAGATCAAATTCAATGGAAAGGAATAAAACACGCACGGTTCGATCGTAAATTGGAGGTCTCGGAGAACCTGTAGGTAATGCTAGCCAATTGAAGTTAAAGGCACCAGCGCAGCACTCTCTCTATCTGCGAGTGTACATCTAGGGAGCCAATTCAGAAAAGAAAGGCAAACACGACGACGGCTGTTGGAATATGGGTGCGCCCGAGGGGCCTTGGAGTGTGGGAAAGGGGAGGAAAGGTGAGAACGGTGGAAGGGGAAAACCGAACTGATTATTCTACATAATTTACAGGCCCTTATATATGTTTCCTACTCCGTATGTACAGCCACAATGACTCGAATAGAGAACTCCGTGCCAGGCACACAACTCCGGTCGGACTTGAATATAATTTACTCATCTACTTACGGACTTGAACTAAATTCCCTCTTTAGGAAACTCCGGTTCACACTTGAACGATACCCTGGGAAACTCCGTACCGGAGTTGAGTCGAGTCACACTGACTCGCCAATCAACTCCGTCGTGTTCCTGGTTCCTGGCAAACTCCGGCTTTGCTGCCGCTTGCCAAATTCCAACAACGGCTTCATTCCCAAATACAGTCAACTCCCTCCTAACCCATATCCCTTATAACCCATAAACCTCTCTAACCCATACTTTTTTGAGTCTACCATGTCTGTTCTCAATTAAAACCACTTAAAACCCATAACATTCCACTACCCCATAACCCATATGATTTTTGGGATTCATAACCCATATGTTACCCAAAATTCTCGAGTTTTTAGTACAGTCCGGCATCTGTTCGGCCATCATTATTTGGTTGAATTATGCGCCCAAGCTGTGCCACACCCATTTTCCATGACTCTTGAAGTCCTCCGCAAAGGTCTTGCTTCCCTCAAGGAAAACTTCAAAAAGCGAAGGGATGAGCTTGCACAACGTCTAAAGAAAGAAGAAAAAATCTCGGAGGTGGATGAGGCTTGGCTCAACAATGATGCCAATCATGTCGATGAAGATGTGCTGATTGACACCCTTGAAAATGCATCTGATTATGAGTGTGGCCTCTCCCGCCTTGATTCGAAGCAGAAGAGATTGGTTCAGAAGCTTCAGGAGCTTGCAGGAGGCATGGCTGATGACTCAAGGAAGCAAAAAGTGTGTGTTCTTTGTTTCTTCTGCCGTTCTTCGAGAGTGATGGTGGACACATCTATTACCAACTATTTTGTTTGTACGTAGCTTTACATACCTATCTAATTTTTTTTTCAGCATTTTTTTCTTGACCTCCCTTGGAACCCATAAGCTCTAATAACCCATACCCTCAGGTGTCCACCAAGGGGTATGGGTTAAGAGGGAGTTGACTGTAGCTTGTATACGCCCTGCAAGCTTTACGGATTCTTGATTTGCGCAGGTGAACAGCGGCTGATTCGGGTAAGGCTTAGAATGAAGGATCGTACGGGTTGAAGTTGAATGCAGGTACGCAACTGTGGAGGAGTGAGGTTAGTACGGGTACAGATTGATACATTGTTTCAAGGTCAAGGTTTACTTGCCGAGGCAATCACGGACTTGACGGACTCGACAACGCATACCTTGAGTATTTGAGCCATAATCTACCAAGAGTAAGTCAGAGAGGCTCGGAAAGTGAACATGAGGTTGAATGCAAGGGTGGAAATTCAGGCCTGAATCGAGTCAGCATTGTATGCAATGGAGATGAAGAGAGTGGTAGGATCACATAACTCGAGTGAGAGGAATTGGGGAGCACATGAGAAAGTTACTCTAGATCTGTTGATATTAAGCTGAAGGGGCGCGGAAAGTAGTCGAGGAACCAGGCTTACCCTAAATAAGTGTCCGCGAGTTTAGATTGACTGCGTGATGAGATTCTGTGAAGCCTGAATTAGCATAGGTTCGACTTGGCAGGCTTCGAGTCAGAGATTGTAACTTGAGTGCTCCAGTAATAATCAGAAAGGCGTAGAAAGTGAGCGACGGAAGTTGAGATCAAGCAGGTGACGAGAACGCCGGTTGTGGCAGGAATCAGCGAATTTGAATGAGCTAGATGGGTATAAGCGACTAAAATCTGGGGAGAATGAGTCGCAGACACAAGGAATGAAGATGTACATGGCGGTGGAAATGGAGATCGAATCGAAGTCAGATGTGTGAGGTCAAAGTTGCCATTTCGGCCGAAAGGACTGCGGGAGAAAACGAGTCAGACGACGGTGATTCCGGGCCAGAGTGGATAGCAAGGAGTCAACCTTTCGCACGAAGATCTAGGATTAGCAAGGGAACTGTAAACTGGAAAGGACGTGAAAGATACCAGCGTTCAATTCGACTTTTAACCGCATTGTCTTGTATAAAGCTTGGATCCGAGGGTCAGGTAATGAGAATGTCGGCTAGGCTTGGGGATCACGACACAGCGGGGTTGAACGGGGTCGGACTGCGAAGGAGGAGGATGGGGGGAGACAAGAGGTGGGATGGCCAACGACAGGCAGAGAGCACGCAGCTGCAAGGTTCCGAGTAATGCGAGTCGAGGGGGTGCACGAGAATGGAAAAACGATTCATTCAAGTCGTTCGGGGGAACGTTTGAGACAGAATGCAGGCAGATGGAGAGGCCGAGAGCATTATGGCTGGGTGAGACGCACGAAGCAAGCCGATGACGTATTCCGGGACACGAACCGTTTGCACGACTAGTGTTGGTTTGGTTTTGGTTGGGGGTCACAGGGCAGTCAACGGCTGTGTCCGGGTGCACGATCAAGGACAAGAGGAGGGGCGTACGGCGTCCGCGGGGCGGTACAAAGAAAGGATGGTGGTGGTGGGAAAAGAAGGGTTTACCGCTGGCTGTGCTGGGTTGTTATCTGCCATGTTATCTGCCACCGGGCCAATTGTGGTAGATTTACCTCTCCTAAAATCTCCAAAATATTCGGGGGACAGTCTGAAGCACATATGATGTATCTTGTGTGCACAGATGATATTTCCGATACTCAAAACTGTCGAAATTGCGAGTCGGCAGGTAACATTGTGACATGTTATCTACCATGTCACATCAGTCACGACCGGGAACATCCCGAACCTACTTGCATTCTCCTCCGTTCTGCCTCGTTTTGCCCTGCCCTAGAGTATTGACCCCTCCCAGAGTTAGAGATGGGGTAATTTGGCATCCCCAAGAAATTCCCAATTTTTTTTGCCGCTCTGCAGGCCCTCGTAGGCTTCAATTCCGTTGGCACAATAATTGCCCCAGATCTCAACTGAATCTGGGACACTGGCTCCTGTTACTTCCCAGTGGTTACATGTACTGTCAGACCTTATTTCTCTTACCAAGCTCAGATTCTTTCTGCCATAGAATAGCCAGATCTAAGTGTTCTTTGGGCTATAAATACCTTACATCCGCCTCTGAGTTACCGTGGGCACGCGAAGCGCGCAGAGAAAAAATGATTCTAGCACATTTGGACCCCTACAGAATAGGTAAGACTGAATGCCTTTGAAATCCCTCTGAATCCTCTTTGTCGGGGTGATTTTTGCGATTTTTCCTTTCTGGGATACCCAGTAAAGTGGGGGGAAAACCAAAAGAAGGTACGTCGTAATTGATGGATGCACGCGCAAACAAGTCAATGCCGACGTCCGCATATGGAAAAAATGTACAGGGATGAATTTGCCAGGGAATTCCCGTGTGAATGAACGCGCAGATGTGACCGACGTTATTCAAAACAATTAAAGAGAGAGGAAAGGAGGACGCCCAGGCCTCGATTGCCGAGGATTTCCTAACCAAAAAACTCAGCGGCTTGGAACTGCGCAAAAACTAACAAGGATTGGGAGATAGAAGTAACGGTGTCGGTTTTACGGCTGCTGGGGGTAATGCTGGATACTGGATCAGTCTGTAGGTGCGAGTTTGTGCGGAGGAGACGGTTGCCGGGGTGCGCGAAACAAGACAAGTATGACTAGGATGCCGTGTGTTCGGTTTCACCAAAGTTTCCCGGGGATTACCAGGAAACCGCAGGGACAGGGGTGGCCCGAGAACACCGAAGTAAGTCAATGGACGGGAATTTCACGAGAACGCCGAAGTTGAATCATTGCGTGTGTGTTTCCCCATGACTCCCAGGAAAATGCTGACTGCACGCAGGCAAGTAATCATGGACCTGTCATTCCTGATGATTCCCAGGAAACGGCTGGATCAGAAGGCAGAGTGGGTCAACTGCTGTGCTCCTTTGCGCGACGGGGTTGGGCGACTATGGGCGGTTAGTTTAATAGGAATTCAATGTACATGGGGCCGCGCGCCGGAGCCCTGCAAAGAATCCGGTAAGGCTCAAATGTTCTTGGAGAATAAATCTTAGAACGAACTCGTCGTGCACATAGTCGTCGGAGTAGCGCAGGGGTGGATGTGAACATGAGAGGTCTCCGAGTCGAGAGAGTGAGGATGTAAATAGTTAAAGTGGGGGTGGGTACTGTAGATAGTGAATGTACTAGTACCCGACTACCCCTGAAAATCAGATAGTACCCTGATGCACTGATATAGTTATTTTGCCGCTGCTATCTGGTCCTTTCCACTGCATATTACTACCGAAGATACTAATTTACGGTGCCTCAGAGTACTAATTTCCACCACTTATTTAGGTGCTTCGGTTCAATTTTGTGTCAGATTGGATATATTGGTCTGCATACAGTACAGTAGAAGTAGAACAATAGTGTTGGCTTAACTTACCGTCTCGTGCGACGCTCTCAATACCAGCAATGTCGACTCGAAAGTGGGCGAGATAACTGGAGGGTATGCTGTTCACTTTGTAAAAAAATTAAAATACACAACGATTTTGCGAGGTCGGCAACGATTTTCAACCATATCGCGAGTTTCATCACTCATGTCGCAAGTTTCTGGCTCTGAGGCTGTATCGCAATTTTGATAGGAATATATTGTGATTTTTTTATGAACTGTATCGCGATTTTGACCAAAGTATATCGCGATTTTGACCCAAGTATATCGCGATTTTGATCAAAGTGCATCGCGAGTTTGACCAAAGTATGTCGCGATTTTCACGGGGTTCTGTGTATCGTTGATGGCGATGCCATGGTGTGTCCGCCCGTCGCTCGGGGTGATGGGCGGCCACATTGGCGGCCTCGGCGGCGTCGCGTCGGGCGGTGATCAGTGTTCGGATCACCGGAACGGAGAGTTTGGTCTTGTGTGGCTAGGTCCTCCGCGACTAGCCGGAGCCTCTCTCCCGTCTACTCAGCGTCTGCCCTCACTGTCTCCGTTAACCCAGCTGGTTGTTCATCAAGGATGTCGCTTCCGGACGCTGCTAGCACAGTATCAGTAGGCCAAGTTCCCGGCCAACCTCCCTTGCACGAGAAAAATCAGTCCGCTGGTCCAGTATCTATCGTCTTGTAAGGATCCTCGCCTCTCAATTTGGATGGGCATATGTGTCAACAACCGCCGCGGGCAGCAAAGTCACCGTACGCACCACTAGTACTTGGACGGCGTTTCAGCGGGTTCCTTGTACGCTCCTCCTTCTCCTGCTCACTGGCTACATGCACCCACCAAGCAACTCCTTCTCGTGCTTCTCCCTCACTTCTCTCCACGCCACTCTCCGCTCTCCCCGCTCCACTTCCCACGCGCATGCCCACTTATATACCTGTCGGACAGGTATACAGAGAGCTCGCTGCCTCGCGCTCTGGATGCGCATGGGATGGCTCCCAAGCTTTACCTCGAGCTGCATGTTGTGACGCAGCATTGTTTCTTCGTCTTCCCTGGCGAGTTCAGCATGCTGCAGCGCATTGCGCATCAGCAGAGATGAGGTGTTTGGGCCAGGCGCATTGTCGTCTGGGCAGCGGCTGTGGCCACGGCAAGCCCGGCGCTGTATGTGTGCGTTAGCGAAGCGAAAAGGGTGCCGTTTGCGCCCCGGACATGCGTCTCCCTGCTAGGGAGAATGTAACGCGGGTGCTCGCGCGCACGGGAAAGGTTGCCAAGCTTTCGGGGTCATTCAATGCCCCGCACTTCGACGGCTCCCCAGCCGGATGCCTGCCGTTCTTGGATCTGTCCACCTTCCAAGTATGTCTTTGCTGTGCCTTTGGTCTCGAGTGCGCGAAGCTGATGGTGCACAGAGGACTCCACGTCAAACGCGTATATGTTGCACACGCTGACTCACCTCATGTCGGTGGGTAACTGTGTGGTAGGCTGCTGCCAGGTACTTTGCCAGGGTAGATGTGGACGTCTATGATGTACCAGCTGAAACATAACACGGCGTCCATGTCATGTCGGCAAAGGGCCCGGGGAAGCACCACTCAATGGCTCTAGGCTTGTGCGCGGAGAGCGCTTGGTATTCGCGTACAAACATGTAAATTCTATTCAATAACAACACAGGTTATAGAGATCTAGATGTCAAGGAACTTGCAAATAGTGGCAGCGGTAGCGGGAACAAGTCTTTCGTCGAAAAATTCGATGTTGTCGCGAATCTCCCTGACCATATCGTCTCGACAACTCTCGTTCAGGCCTGGGTGGCTGAACTTCTGGACGGTCCATGCAATGTCGTCTGGCTTCAACGGGAATGTTGGATGAAGCATCTTCCATCCGATCTCGTCACGCCAGAGGCGCTTCCATGTGGAGGTACAACGCTTGTGATCGGCGCACTTCCAGGTCGGGTCCTGGACCATTGCCGGTGCTATGTTCGCAGTGCGTCGAACCTCAACGTCCATCTTCTCCTTCGCCTGCACTAGAATCGAGTACATGCCGATCCCGATTCGGTCCAAATCGACGGGAGTCAAGTCGGTCAGTTTCCGATTAAGGATCCATTTCACCGCGGGGGCAATCCAATCTGGGATTGAAAATTTCGCTGCTAGCTCGAGACGGCGTGACGGTGGGAGATAAATGTCCTCAAGGCTCTTGATCGCGAATGCCCGCCCAGCTGGCATGATGAATCTGTCGGCGAGCTTCAGCAAATTGGTATACACTCGCTCCTTGTCTTCCTCCGCCACAGGCTGCCATTCACTGGACACGACACTATCAGATTCGTATTGCACGGTCTGGTGGAGAGTTTACTGACGAATGATACACGAATCCGTTTAGGAGGTCGTCAAACTCCTCTTTCGTGATCCCGTCGAGGTGGAAAGGGTATTTTTTGTTGCCCTCACGAGTTGGATCATCTGCGCTTTTACCATCTGGAATCGACAGGATCGCTGACATAGCTTCAGACATCTTCAACAAGATGCTTAGATGGATTTTATAGAGTACGCCGTTGACCTCCGGGTTTGTCAGCTCGCAAAGCCATACAATCACTCGTCGCAGTCCTTACCCGGATTACAATCGACCCATCGTCGTTCCAATGCTTCTCGCTTCTAGACCATTGGCCTATGTTCTCTTCAACAAGTTTGAACGATTTGTTGGGCTTGTCACCGCCTGCAGGCTTTCCTTGGTCTTCCATTGACTTGTCGAGGCCGTGGAAGGGGTCTGAAAATTTTCTTTGTCTGTGACTCTTTGCTCCCGTTACCAGAGGTTAATACGTCTAATTTAAGACTTGTAGCCAACCACCATGTCGCGTGCTCTCCCTCCACTCCCGCCCCACCCGGAAGGAGCGCAATGGTCCCCCAACGTGTACCACGCATACCAAATCATGACCGATACCTTCCACCATGCAGCAAAAGTCCTGTTGGAGGACGCTGATCCAAATCGGCTTCGATTCCATGCAGAAAATGCCACAGAAGAGCTCGTTCCCATCCTGGAGGCGTTTGAAACCCATGCTGGAGAGGAAAATATTCCTCTTCCTTGGATCCATTCATGCACGGAGGTTGTCGGCGGCCTCGTACTTGATCTATGTCGAGCACATGAAGAAGCGGTATCAAAGTAAGTCGGAATGTAAATTTCTACTGGTGTACCTAACTGGGAGGATTCAGGGCCGATAGGAACATATCTTTTGTTGAACCTGTGACCGTTCTGAAAACGGGCAAGCCTGGTCGTCCCCGAAAAGTCCTTAATCCGGAGTTTGTGGCAGAGGCCATGGCGTCGCATCAAAAAATCACCGTTACAAAGCTTGCGCAAATCTTGGGTGTTAGCCGGCCTACACTCATCAACCACCTCAAAGCCAACGGAGTCTTGTACAAATTTACTGATCTGTCTAGATCGGAGCTCGATGCACTGGTCAAATCATTTCGTTCGGCCAAACCAGATTCTGGCCTTCGATATTTAATCGGGTTCCTGCGCCGTCATGGTCTCCGCGTTCAAAAGCGACAGGTTTATTCATCAGTCAATCGGGTGGATGGCATCGGGCGCATCCTTCGACAGCGTAGGGTGATAAAACGAAAAGATTACCGAGTTTCAAGACCCCATGCCCTTTGGCATGTTGACGGGCACCACAAGTTAATTCTCTGGGGAATCGTTATCCACGGATTCGTGGATGGCTTCTCTTGCACCGTAAGTGGCTGTTCTCAATGATGCAGATCATTGTACACTAATCAGCTCCCTCAGATTGCCGCACTGCGTGCAAGCACAAACAACAAAGCCACCACAGTCCTCGCCCTTTTTCTGCAGGCCGTAGGCGAGTATGGCCTTCCGTCTCGTGTGCGCGGTGATCGTGGGGCCGAAAACAAGAAGGTCTCGGTCTATATGATTTTAGCTCGAGGGCTGGGTCGCGCATCCTTCATATGGGGCTCGTAAGTGCTCTTAACTTAACTATATATTTCGGGGAATATAACCTCGGTATCCACAGATTCACGAACAACACACGTATCGAACGTCTGTGGGTTGAGGTCGGATCCCAATTCGCTCGCTGCTGGCGGGCTTTTTTCTACAGGCTCGAAGCGTTGCACGGACTCGACAGAAGAAATCCCCATCATCTGTGGCTCCTCCATCTACTCTTTCTCAATCTTATCAACGTTGACTGCGATGAATTCCGTGCCGAATGGAACTGCCACCCCATCTCTCGCGAGGGTCACGATCAGAGCCCGAATGTAAGCGCACAGAGTTGGATGACAATTGCGCTAAAGTTCCTGCAGGATATGTGCTTCATCGGGCAGGTACAGGAAGGTGTATACGTTAACGACTACGACGATGTCCACCCCGACGTCCTTGCCCGGCATTATGGTGTCCATGGGCCAGAGATGCGCCGCTTACCTGGTCACACAGGTGCCGGTCAGCTCGAAGACGAGGACGTTGATCTTCCCGACCTCCCTTCCAGTGAATCTGATGACGAGAGCGAGGACGATTTGGAGGCAGAAATTGCCGAGGCTCACGCAGAAAATTTCCACCACGAACCCGTCCCCGTTCCGAAACATGCTCCACCATTTGATGATGCTGGTATCATGGAAATATTCCATGCAACTCTGTCTGCGGCGAACAAGGAGGGAATGGTCCCCGAGGGATACGGGCTCCTCCCTGAGGAGTGGGATGGCGGGGTTTATCCGACGTTTGAAATCTTGAAATTGGGCCGTCGAGGATCCAGGCAGCTCCGTGTTGCGCTCCCAGATTCAATTTGGCGGCCGCGCGCAGAGATGTGGGGAAGAGGATTAGCTATATTGGACCAGATTAGATACATGATGGAATCTTGAATCTCACCTTAATTTATAGGCCTCGCAATGCGAGAGGCTCCTTGGCATATCAGCAACCGTTGCAGACGACTAAGCAACAGCAGCCGTCCCTCCGGCAAGTGTCGAAAATTTCACCCTCCCCCATTTTCTCTCTCTCCTACCATGTCATCATCCTCTGAATCTACCACTGGCGAGTGCAGAGCGCATGACAAGGACTCCGGCCAGGAATGCGATTGTACCCAATACCAGGAGGCCTAGGAGGACCCTGGATTCTGCTCCGAATGCTATCATCGTAAAAAACATCACCTCAAATCCACGCCAGGCGCGCCGACTCCGAATGCTGGAGTTAAACAATTGCTTGCGAGCATGCTTCTCCGCGGTTCTGCGGGCGGCAGTTCCGGCAGCGGGGCTAGGGGGAAATCATCCATCGCTGGGGCGTTGTCGAGCTCCTCCAAAAAGATTCTGTCCAATTTTAGCGCTGCAAACCGCGAGTCAAACCTGGGCATGCAGCTGCGGAATGAGCCGGATGGCGAGAGTAGCGCTCCAACCAGCAGGAAAGGAAAGGTGTGGTGATAGTTTTGGTTGTGGGATTTTGTATTCATGCGCGCTGCGACAGGGCAAGAAGAAGGACAAACGCTCCAGTGACATCTTCAAAGTCTCCTTAATCTTCATAATCTCCCAAGGCACCGAGTTTGTTGTGAGTGCTTCTCGGCACACTGGCAGGGCACAGTCCTAACAGTCGTCCTTAGAATGGAGTACTCCGCATTGCAGAGGGCCACGATGTTGTCCCCAACAGGGTAGATACCCAAACCGCCGTCTTGGAGGGTCGTGCAGTCTTGAGCCTGAGCGAAGGTTTCGAGATCGATCGAAACTGGACTCACGAGGAAGTTGTTGAGGCTTTCGCTAAACTGCTTCCGCTCCCGTTTTCGTATTTTGACCAGAAGCAAGATGAAGCCGACGATGACGAGCCGGCTTGGCGACTTGCGACTGTGGTGGGGAAAAAAATTGTCATCTCACCTGTCATCCGTCCCAATGGCTCCAATCTTGACTACAACAAGGGCAACGTGACCACAGGATTCAAGAACAGCCGCCTGTTCATAGGTATGTCACCTGATGACCTGCATAATTCTTTGCCAATTTTTTTCAGTGTCTCGTCAGCAGATCCCCACTGAGCTTCTTAGAGAGTGGGCGTCACCCGAATTAAAGTCTTTCCGAAGTACTTCTTGAGTGGCGTGCGGTATTATGAAGCTAACAATCTCACCAGACGAACAGAACATCAATTCTGACTCGGATAATGAATCAGACGCAGGCGCACCGGAAAATCAGCACAATAGCCCCAGCCCGGAACGAATCCCTCGTCCCAACAAACGGCGCCTTTTCTCTAAGTCTTCCAGTGATGATGAGGACTTTGTCGCGACCAAGAAAGGAAAGGGTACGTCCATCGCATGGATGGGGGGCCATTAAGGCTGAATTACTTGTGTGCTAGGACCCTCTGGCCGAACGTGGCTCCGTGGACCTGCCAGCAACACCACTGGTGGTGAGTTGCTTCATTGGTGTGTTCCCTTGCTCGCAATTGATGCAACGCGTAATAGGAAATAAGGCCAAGGTAATCGACCTGACCACAGAGGCAGCCTCTGCAGCCTCCGCCGTCGATGGGGCACTTCCTCCGAAGGCCGGAGTTACTGTCGACCAGGCACGAGCCCCATCGGAGGAATCAGAAGTTTTCGAGGACCCGTCGATTGGGGATCCATACGACAAGAACTATGTCTTTGAGTTTTGAAGCGTTTACCCGATATTTTCTTGACAAATGCCGCATGCACGTTGCGATTGACGTACTGTATTAGCCATCCTCGCCAAATCTTTCTTGGACTACTTCTTGGACTGCCGATTCACCGTCTTGCATACACTTTCATGGACCACTTCTTGATTTCTTGATACCGTAGTCGAGTACATTATACCTCTGCATACATTTACTGTGAATACAAACTTTGTTTCGTGTACAGTGTGTCGATTTCAGGTCACGCGGTTCTGCCTCACGCACCTCTATTGCTGCGGTGCAAAGCAAGTGAGTGCGACCAGAAGCTCCTCCAGCATGTTGGGAAGAATACTATGAAACCCCGACCGTTAGCCCTCACATTCACCACAAATCACGAAGGAATACGTACCAGTGTCTTTCAGCGAGTCGTGGGTGCCGTCCGCACAAGCACATCACCTTCCCCCCTTCACTCATCTTCGACCGAGACCGCGAGCGACCGGTGAAGCTGTTGCCGCCTGCTATGCTGGCGCAGTGTGCTGACAGTGTCTTGAGGCGAAGTTGAGCTGGCGTTGCGCTGACGCCGTCGTCGGACAGTGTGCTACTGTAGCTACTGTCTTCATCGACACACATGCCACCCGTGTTAATGGCCCTACGCAGCGTGAAGAGAACCCAGAGAGCTCGCGATGGGGTGGGGCGGTACGACGTCGGGGAGCGCCATGTTAACAGGATGAGCACAGTCCGGATGAACCCGGCCCTTGGTCTGCCTTGATTTTCAGAGAAGCCAAATGACAGGAGAGCAGTGGGTGGTTGGGGGAGTCTGGTGCTGAGATCTGGACGAGTGAAGGCAGCGCGAGGTATAGAGGTATCGAAAGCACTCGCAAGGACTGTCCGAATTCGGACGCAGCCACACAGGACCAAACTCTCCGTTCCGGTGATCCGAACACTGATCACCACCCGACGCGACGCCGCTGAGGCCGCCAATGTGGCCGCCCATCACCCTGGGCGACGGGCGGACACCCCGTGGCATCGCCATCAACGATACACAGAGCCCCGTGAAAATCGCGACATACTTTGGTCAAACTCGCGATGCACTTTGATCAAAATCGCAATATACTTTGGTCAAAATCGCAATATACTTTGGTCAAAATCGCAATATACTTTGTCAAAATCACG